>PISX010000655.1:0-252395 GCA_004024625.1 Mellivora capensis
AAAAAAAAAGACTTCATTTTTCTTCCTTTATAATGTCCCAACTATTCCTTGAATATTTGTGCCTTCACCATTGCCCTGACTAATTTCTCCTTTCTACCCATGTACCAGACTTCACTTGACATCTTTTCTTCTTGACGTCTTCCCTTGAATGTTCCATGCCCTAGTGCTTTCTCCTTCATCCAAATGTATAGCTTCACTTATTAATGTCAAATATTGTTCCTTAAGGTCACATTTAGATTTTATTTATATATATATATATACACACACATATATATGCATATATGATTAGATCATATATAATTATCAAAGGAGATTATATATATAATTTTTTGCATACTTTTAAGTTTCTTTTTTAACAGCCACAAAAGATTCTTTTTGAAAGCTCTTCATATAATTGACATTATGAATCTTTGATTAGAATATTTAATTATCACATAATAAACAAAGCACCTCATTTTTACATCATTAATTGTTTGAAATGGTTGAAATCTACATGATGGGTTTTCCTTTACTTTCTTTTTCTTTAGGTTTGGAAATATTTTTTTTAATTGAGTTATAGTTGACACACAGTGTTCCTCTAAGTTTCCTCACTGAACTGAAGGGTCTTTTGTTCTTTTATCAGCAACAAGCATTTCTTTCATATATATATATATATATATATATATATATATATAATTTTTTAAAGATTTTATTTATTTATTTGACAGAGAGAGATCACAAGTAGGCAGAGAGGCAGGTAGAGAGAGAGAGGAGGAAGCAGGCTCCCCACTAAGCAGAGAGCTTGATGTGGGGCTCGATCCCAGGACCCTGGGATCATGACCTGAGCAGAAGGCAGAGGCTTTAACCCACTAAGCCACCCAGGTGTCCCAGCAACAAGCATTTCTTAACCATTTACTGTGAATAGGGTAAAGAGAGGATGACTTCTAGGGTCTGATCAGACTTTAACCACGGTCCCCTTTCCTCTGATTCCTACCCCAATGGTACTGCTGTCTAAGCACAAAAGTTTCCTGTAGAAAAACCCCAAACCAAGCTTGCTAAAAGCAGTTTTCTTATTTCCAGATCAAACAGCTTAATTCTGGAGACTAGCCTCCACTCTTTATTGAATAAAGCTTGAGTACCCAAAAGTAAATGGCAGTAAGAAAAAGCACCTCGTGTGCATACACACAAAAAATGCTTACACATAGGTAGGATGTGGCCTGTGTTTGGATGTTGAGTGGGAACCTGTGCTGTGTACCCTTTCTGTTGCTACCATAGTGCTCTCCTCTTGTGAAGATCCATCAGCCTCTCACAAGAGGGTCATTCGGGTAAGGGGTGGTACCTTTCCCTGGCAAAGCAATGACCACACCGTTCTTACTTGTGAGGATTATTTCACATCCTCCTCTTCTTTGGACTCTTTAAATTATTAGCAGACTCTTGATCATGTTCTCTTTTGGTTATTTTGCTGTTCTCTGCTGTACTTTGTAACCCAATCCTTTCTCCCATGTCATGCCCTCTTCATCCTGAGTGAAGGGGCTTTTTCTGCTTGATGTCTCTTTAATTTATCCATACTTGCCTGTTGGGTGGCACTTCTTCCAACAGCAGTTCCCTGGAACCACAGAATTTGGAGCTGGAAAGGACAATTGTCACCCTGCCCTGTGACACACTGGCAACTGTAGCCTGCAGAATTCTAGCAACAATGGATAGTTTCGTTATGAATTCCACATCAACCTCTGCTGATGGAAGAACATCCTCCTTTTGTCATGGTACAGGCAGGAATTTCAGAGAATTTTTGATAAGGCCTATTTTTTCCACACTGCTTAGTGGTTTGTCCCCCAGTGGCATGAGACAAGCCTCAAGGGAATGGGTATCTGGAAACAAAATGGTGCACTAACATGGCAAGCTCTCTCAACTAGAGAAGATCTTCATGACAAAAATGGTGTTCAATGGACTGGATGCCAACTTTATGGGGGAGATCTCTCTCTCCAAAGCCTGGGATTGACAACATGTGGCAATTCATGTGGGCTATTATAGAACAGAAAATGTAACAATGGTTGAAGCAGCTCTTGAGAAACTTCTGTAATGACAACCAAGCGTCAATATGGAGGAATATGCCCAGAAGGACATGAGGTAAAAGTCAAGTTTATACAGGAGAATGAGGGGAACTCACAGATAACTTTGAACTGGGTTATGTGTAGTTATCTCTTTAACGTGAATTTACCAAAAATTGACTCACCAATATGGGCTGTTGTGAAATACAGATAGCCAGGGGCTTGTTTTGTAAAGTCTGTGAGGTATGTCTTCATGATGCCAGACCATAAAGCAGAAACTTCCTCCACCCTCTTCCTCAGAGAAATTCGAACATGGCCAATGACTTCTTCGACTTCTGAGCAAAGGCTCATTCGCTTCTAGATTCCAAGGATAAACAGGAAGGTCTGATTGGAAACTCCAGTCTGCTTCTTTAACCATCTCCCTACAGAGATCCATGTATATATCCTTTTCTCTGTGCTCCTTCACCCCCATCCCAAATGAAAACCTTGCTGGCTCTCTTCCTGTAAATCGTCTGAATTAGATTACTGAGGACTTGTCTTCCCACATGGTAGAAGCTTGGTATTCTCTCCGTTATATACAGAAGCCCATTCAAGTCAAAGTTTTACAAACTCGTGTGTCTCTTACAAAATACTTGATCCTGATCCACTTTAAAAAAGATGGACTTTGGGTGCCTGGGTGGCTCAGTCATTAAGCGTCTGCCATTGGCTCAGGTCATGATCCCAGAGTCCTGGGATCAAGCCCCGCATCAGGCTCCCTGCTCAGCAAGAAGCCTCCTTCTCCCTCTCCCACGCCCCCTGCTTGTGTCCCCGCTCTCAGTGTCTTTCTCTCTCTCTCTCTCTCTCTGTCAAATAAATAAATAAAATCTTTAATAAAAAAAAAGAAGATGGACTTTGAGGACTGCCTAGTTTCCCAGCAGGCAGTGTTGTAATATGCATAATTAAGCCAAGATACTTTTGCCTTCTCACTCTGTGGCCTACAATGGTGTGAACTTGACTTCTTAGTGTTTGAATCTCCTCAGTCTCCGTGAATGGTGGGTGTTGTTTTCAATTTCTCCATGCAACACCCTTCCCCAAGCACCACACACACACACACACACACACACACACACACACTCTGTAGAGCGGAAAAATATCAACATCCGATTCAAAGACAAGAAGCAATTATTATGAGTGACATGCAGGTCATGTTTCTTCCCTCCTCCCACACCCCTACCCATCACCAAAAAAAAGCCTACAAGGAAAATGAAAAGCCTACAAGGAAAATACCCAGTTTCCCTCGAGACTGACCTGACACTCCAAAGGGAGAGTCAAAACATTTTCAGGCCTCAATTTTTATTTGTTGTTACCTAACATGATGTTTTCCTGTCAGCCTGGCTCAGAGGTGTTTCCTGAAACACAAGTGTCATTACAACACCAAAGGGTTTCAGAACCTTCCAGGGCACACATAGCCAAGCCTCTCAGACCACTTTGTACTAGGGAACAGCTCTACACTGGCAAGCATTCCTACCACCATGGCTTTGGGTGGAAAGTCAGCGTTTCCATCATGCTGTTAACTTTGTAGACTAGCAAACTGCTTCTTTTAGTTGCTGAGTAGTCACCTTTGGAGCTGAGACCCACGCTGACTGCCTTCATGATGGGCAGAGAAGCCTGCTTTCGTTCACTGCCACAGACTTAGCCATTTAGTGAGGCTGATGTTGCAGAACTGATTATTTCTCCATAATTATACACTCTGACCAAAAGCAAACCAAACCCTCTTTCCAGGGAGGAGCTGGGATGGTCCTCTGTTTCTTGCATTTGGGCACATATCTTGTTTTCTGGGGTAGCTAGACTGTATACCAACTAAAGAACCATCTGTTTGAAATATCACGTTCTCTTTTAATAGGGAGAGGGAAACTTTAAATTCTATTATTATTATTATCATCATTATTATTATTTGTGTTTTTCTGGGCGCTGTTTCTTATTTCAAGTAGTTGTGTACAAGTTACAAAGCCACTTAAATACCATCTGAATGTTCCTGCAGAACTTGGACAGTGTACTCCTGTATCAGCAGCTAATAATGGTCAGTGGCTTTCTTTTTTTGTTCTAACTTTCTTTGGGGTGTGTCTGGGTTGAGGTCCAGATTGTGGCCATACGTAGGGCTCTGTAGGACAAGAACCATCTCTCGCACTGATGAAGATGGGTGGGAAGATGGTGCCAAGGTGCCCGCAGCTGTCCCAGCACCACAGACACGAGCCAAAGGATGCAGGCCCGATGAGGGGGGGCCCCACACAGCCTAAGTGGAGATTGGAGCCATCCTTCTTGGGCTTCCAGAGGGATAATGACATGTTTCTCTACAGAAATAAAGAGTCATAGCAACCAAAATATGTTTAGGTAATGTCCCAGCCAATCAGTACAAAAATTTAAATATAATGACAAGCTAAAGACAGAAAGGAATTGGTGGGTGAAAAGCAAATCCCCCAGCTTTAGAAAGTGACAAACAAGCAAAATGGAGTCTTGGGGAGAGTCCAGTGTGCGTGTCTGGAGGCCTCAGGACGGAACGTGGCAATTACCTCATTGTATTCAGAACAAAGCCCCTAAAGCCCAGAGCAGGAAATCCTGTTGTTCCCACCCTGTCCTCAGTGGAGGTCCCTTGAGACAATATTCCTTAGATAACCAACAGAAACTTTTCTTACATGCTAAGGGATATAGGTCACAATATTCTTTAGAAAGCTAGTGGAAAGGTCTCCTTCATTGAGGCCAATTAACACGTTTATCCACACATTGGCTCATCAGTAATTTATGGACTATGCTGGGTGGGGGTGGGGGTGAAAGGGGTGTTTTATAATAATTACAAAGACAGAAGAGACCAGATAAGACCCTCAACTTATTATGTTCTACAATGATGATGCCTACCGCGGAGTGAGTGCCTCAGAAATGCAATTCCCTGTCCTGCCCCAGCCCTCCTTGAGACAGAAAAAGCCTGCAGGTGGGGTCCATCTAGCTGTTTGAACAAGCCCTCCTGACGCATGGAAAGTTTAAGGTGTAATGGAACCTACCGCAAACAATGGTCTGTCTTGGCCATTTGTGAAGTGTGTGGAAAGTGATTTATTATTAATGATACTTAACATACCAACATTGGTGAATAATTTATAGGTATGTCACCTGCAAAGATTTTTTTTAAAAAATACAGATCTCTGACTCCACTTGATTCTGGCTGAGTTGGAATCTCCAGGTGTGGTAGCCAGGAATGTGTGTTGTTTTAAAATTCCCCAGGTGACTGCTGTGACCAGCCAGGTGCAGGAAACACTGGTCTATAAGAGCCATTTGTCTTGTTAACAAAGAAAATTAAATCATGGAATTCTAAAGGGAGGGCCCTTAAAGAGAGGGTTTCCCTGTCCCTCCCAAAAACATTGGGCAGAGATTCTGATTTTTTAAACATACAAAAGAGAAATTGCTCTGACTGGAGCAGAAGAGGTCACTTGACTCCTTCTCCTTTTGCAGTGAGAACTGTAGTCCTTTATGAAAACCTGGAGCTTCCCCAAGGTACAGCATGACAGACCACCCAGGTTTGCCAGGGACAGAGATGGTTCTGGGAATAGGGGACTCTCCATTACAAAACAGGGGCAGTCCCACAGACGATCCAGGACAAGTTAGTAGCCCTAGAACAGTCCAGAGGAAACCCACACCGCTTGCCTTTAGGATGATCTTTTTGTGATGATTTTGATGCCATATTACTACAAGAAGAATTCAGATTACTGTTTTTTGGACTTTGTTTTATTCCCTAATCCCAGAAGGATTTAAAAGAGTAATACCATCATTTTATGTTTGGAAATACTCTTAAGTACTCAAAAATAATACTCGTTAAGTACTCATTAAGTACTCGAAAGTACTAAAAAAATACTCAGAGCTATTCCTATGACCATATCTTTAGCTTACAAGCCTTCTGGTGCAACGTGCCACACTTTATGTCTTGTATATTCTGTCTATAAATTTTGGTGACATTTTCTGTGGTTCTATTGTGCCTAGTCTGTGTACTAGTCCAGAACTCTTTAGGTTTCCAAGAAACCTAACTTCTAGCGGCCTAAAAAAAACTAAAGCCTGGAATGTGTTTGTTCATGTGACAAAAAAGAGCTTTAGGCATAGCCAAATGTAAGGCCTCAGTCTCATCAGGACTCTCTCTCCATCCCTTCTCTCACTCAGACTGGCTCTTCTAACACGGTACCAAAATGGCCCCCAGTGGCTTCCAGTGCTCAACCTCTTCTCTCAGTGACCCAAATGACTGCATCTTGTCCTCAATAGTTTTTGTAAAAGGCCCTAGGATTGACTCTTGGGACTGATATGTGCCCATTCTTAAACCAGTTACTGTGGGACCATGACAATGGAATATGCTGATGGGCTGTCACATGGCTGTGTATCTGCCCCTAGCAGCAGGAACTGAGAAGAGAGAAAGGTTGAGTTTCCAAAGGCACATCAGAACACGGTTCCCAGAAACAAGGAAGGATCACATGCTAGGCAGCTGAAAGTCCACTGTAGTCTTAAACTGAACCAAAAGCCACCCAGCCCCATCAGACCTGATCACCCCATCAATATGACATCAACCACTTTCCTCCATCCCCTCCCAGCTGAGAGCTAAGTACTATTTTACCTAAAACACCATGCTGTATGAGTCAAAGGCCATCATCAGTGACTCTATGTCCTAAGACCTGCACAACATTTGGCTAAAGCTCATGCGGCCCCCAAACCAAAGGCACTCCATCAGAATAGTGGTGAGCCTTTTGCTGGGCTCCCACATACAGAGTTTCTGAAATTTGGGAGCTGTGACTCATGCCCCTTGTGCCCTGTCTGGCCCCACGTCCTCCAGCTGGGTCTGTGACATGTGACAAATCTTTTCTTCAATGTGTTCCATAGAAAAGGAATAAATAGCCCAGAGCTCTTTCTTTTTCTTCCTTCCTTTCTTCCTGTAATTCATACTCAGGCCAACTCGGCTTTGTTCAAACCACAGTGTTCCACACCGCCCTGCAAGTTCTGACAGGGCGCCTTACTTTATGTCTTTAGTCCTCTGTGAAGCCAAGAGTAAAGTTGTACCCTGTGGCTAATTTTTAGTCTGTCAACCTTATCCCTTGATAAGCTGAAATCATAGATTAAATCAGCACAAAAATGCCAGCCCCCCTGAAACCTGTGAATGGTGGCCGCATGACTCTTTCCATCCTGACCCTCCCTTCAGACCTTCCCTACTTTTCCAAGTTGCTTTGTCTTATTCATTAACAGGGTGGAGATTTGAGTCTTCTAAGTGGTTCTTTTTCTTTCTTCTTCTTATTTATTTTTTTAAAGATTTTATTTATTTATTTGACGAAGAGAGATCACAAGTAGGCAGAGAGGCAGGCAGAGAGAGAGAGGGGTAAGCAGGCTCCCTGCTGAAAAGAGAGCTCCATGAGGGGCTTAATCCCAGGACCCTGAGATCATGACTTGAGCCGAAGGCAGAGGCTTTAACCCACTGAGCCACCCAGGTGCCCCTTCTTTTCCCTTCTTGATCAGACTAGCTGTGGTCCTTTCTATCCATTTTATTCTACACATAAGCGCATAATATATCACCCCCACTTTGGGTAAACAACTTGTCAGTTCTAAAGGTGGGCTTTAAGAAAGTTCGTTTCACAAGTTAGTAAACCTCACACGCAAGTGGACTCTAACTAGCAGTGGGGTCAGGGCGTCAGCTTCCCATGACCGCTATAACAAAGGACCACAAACCGGGTGGCTGGACACGATAAATACACATTCTGTCGCAATTCTGGAGACCAGATGTCTGAAATCAAGGTGTCGGCCATGCGTCATTCAAACTTCTACGGAAGGACCCTTCTTTGCCTCTTCCGATTTCTGTAGTCCCAGCTTCCTTGGCTTGTGATAGCAAATCTCCAATCTCTCTCTGTCTTCAGGGACTGTCTCCAGTGTCTTTGTCTCCAAATGGTGCTCTCCTCTCCTCCTATCAGAACAACTTGCTTAAATCTGTAAAGATCCTATTTCCAAATAAGGTCACATTCACAGGTGCTGGGTTTTAGGACACAACACACTTTTTTATCCTGCCCCATTCTGATCCTAAGAAAGGGTGGGGAACACACAATTCAATCCATAAGAGGCCAGAAAGAGACAACACGAGAAAAACAAGGGACAGAAAAATGACTCTGATTTTAGGCAAACAGAAAGGAAAGCCTTATCTTCTCAGAGGCTGTTTGCCCAGAAAAAGTCTGTGGCCTTTGACAGGAACACCCAAGGTGGAGGGAAGGGTGTCTAATGATGGCCGGCTAAAAGGAAAGGGGTCCCCTGCAGGGCAAAGAGCACATACCCATGTTCGAAGGCCTCCCGTGTGCTTTGCACGTTTTTTACCACATTGGATCTTCAAACAGCTCTACCAAATAATTGCTATTATCCTCATCTAAGAGACGGGAAAACTGAGACTTTGAGTAAGTCAGTCGACCCAGGGCATTCAGTTGGGAGTAGAAGAGCCAGACGGTCATCGTCATTACCATTGTTGTTTTGATTGTTAATAGCCACTGGTTCTTGCAAGCCAATGCCTGCTGTGTATGGAGGACATGACCTAAATGAAGTCAGATCTTCATTGCTCAGCATTATACAGATGAACAAACCAAAGCTCCAACAGGCCAGGTCACTTTCCTAAGTCCCACAGTTACGAATCAGCTGAGCCAAATTTCAAACTCAGGTCTTTCTGCTCTGAAGACTGTTCTTACCATTATGCCATGCTGCCAGGGAGCATTAAGGCATCTCAATTAAGATGTACCTACATTCAGAGAAAGGAGCTGTAAGAAGAAACTGAATAGTTATATGTGAAGCTTAACAAAACAGAGCACCATAAAAAGAGTATGCTCCTGGGAGAACAGACAAGAATGAAGAGAAAGTGGTCGGCTAGCTGAGCGGCAGTGCGAGAGCTAGCTAATCAAAGAAGCAACGCCAGAGATGGAATGTTATAAGATAATCCTCAGTGTCTGTACAATGACTCCACTGCCACTAGGAGAGGACTCATCTGCTTCACCTGTGCCCAGAGGGCTGTTTGAACATCTATGGTGTAGACAACTCACTTTCCTAGAGAGGCAAGACTGGAAAAGCTGGGATTTCCAAGCCCCCTGCTTCCAAGGAGAGCTCTTTTATGTCTATAAACAGAGGTAGAAGGGATCAGGTTTGTGAACCCTGAAGAGGAGGAAATGTGGGATGCGGTGGGGTAAGAAAAGTCTCCCAGTATTGAGACCACTGCAAGTGGAAGAGCAAGCGGACTAGGGAGGGCAGCACCTCTCCCATATTCTTGCGGATGGCGTCTTTGGACTTGACTGGAACACACATTTTACTAACAAGCTGACCTACCTCCCAGTGGAATAAGCTGTCTGTTGGCAGTGGGGAACCATTGAAGAAATCTTAGAATTCACCGTGCTGTTTAAGACCTTCAGAGTCACATTGTCACATTTGGGATAAAGTCTTACCTTCCTGCCTCCTTCACAAGGACCAGAAGTTTCCTTCAGATCCGGCCCCAACTTATTGCTCCAACCTCACCTGCTGCTGCTCCCACAGGACCATCACAATGCAGCGGGGGGCTCCTGGAAGCTCCTTCAATGGGCAGCGAGCTCAGTCACCTCCCCCCGATCCTACCTGGTCTCCTCCCACTCCTTCATCTTGCCCTTTCCATCTCTCCTTTTCTTCTTCCCACCTCTTTTCCTTTCTGGTTCTCTCTGCCCTGCATATGCTATAAACTACCTAGAACTTCTTCACCCCCACTACCCTTTGATCCTCTTCTGGTTTACTCCTTTTCTTCCTTCAGGACTCCTCTTTTCCTGGGGTGCCTGGGTGGCTCGGTCAGTTGAGCATCTGACTCTCGATCTCAGCTCAGGCTTTGATCTCAGGGTCCTGGTTTCAAGCCCTGCACTGGGCTCTGCACTGGGCATGGAGTTACTTAAAACAAAAACAAAAACAAAAACAAAACAAAACAAACAAACAAAAACCCACCTCCCCTAAAAAGCCTTTTCTGATTCCCCCACTTTGGGAGACAGTCCACACATGAATCTGAGCATTCAACCTCACAGTATTTATCTGTCCATCCCAACTTGTCTGCCTGCCTGCCTTTCTCTACAGGGTTAGCCACAGTGTCCTGTTCGGCACCTTGGTCCTACCCTCGAGAGGACCCATTCTAGCATCTGGCACTGAGTAGGTGTTCTATAGGCATTTCAATTGACTGGCAGCATTGAGAGAGGCCAAGCCCACTGACCTCTAAGTTCCCATCTACTCCGAGAGTCTATGAGTCTTTATTTCTGTTCCCACAGTCACAGAGGAGAGGAAGTTGCCAAAGCCAGATGATGCGACTTCTGTCTGGGGGTTGCCCAGGTCCACCTGGTCTTTGCAATTTGTAGTCGGGGTACTTGAAAGAGAAAGCAAGCCAAGAGCAAAACATCATTTTGATGAGGCAAGAGTTGTGAAATAACTAGTTGTGTAAAGATGATGGTAAGTTCTGAGACCATCTTTGGTCTGTCCAAGTTACAGGAGACTTTGCATGCTCGGCTTTGTGTAGAGGCTAAGAGGACAATGATCAAAACTAGGACTTGAGTGTTTAACCACCACTTCTCCCTCAAGGTATTGCCTCTAGAGGTCATCCTGACACCTGAAATCCTCACCTTAAATGATTTCTCCCTAAGATTTCATTTACTTGAAGAGAATGGATGTAAGTGAAAATACATTACCTAACTGGTATAACCCTTAAAGCCACTTTTGGACATTAAGAGCTGACTATCAACTGAGTTTATTATTTTGTAGACCAATCTGTGTTGCCCAGACTAGCTCCTGAAGAGCTGTGAACCATTTACTTCTAAACAGTTCTAGTGTGATCTTCTCAGTTTAGAAGGTCGGGTAAGATTTTAAGTGTATACACCATCCGTTATCTCTTTTGAACCTAGAGATGCTCTGAGCTAGGTAGATTGGGGGGATTAATCATAGATTTACAAAGAAATAAACTAAGTCTCAGAAAGGAGTGACTTGCCCAGAACTGCTATTCATAAAGATGAAAAGAAGTGGCCAGGAATCTCTATCTTTGTCACCCCAGTATCCCCCCTCCCATTGTACCTCCCAGAACCAACTCTTTGGTGGAGAGGGGTGCACCCTGGACGGAGGCTAGTGGGTGGAGAGAGAAGTGGGCTGGGCTGGGCAAGACAGGCTGGCTAAGCATGTCCTGGGGGTCCCTTAACCTAAACAGGGATCTGCAAAGGGCCAAGGGAAGGGATTGAGGCATGGAAATGCAGTTGTAAAGACGAGGGATAGAAAAGATTGGAAGATTGGTTGACCCTTCACAACTCAGCTTTGGGTCAGCCCTGACTCAGTAGCTCTGGGCTCTGAAGCTGGCTAAGTGTGGGCTCCCACAGAGAAAAAAAGGTTTTCACACCTTCTCTACATGAGAACCCAAGAGCTGGGACCCTACGGAGCGCAAACTGCTGTCTGGAGCAGCTTATGGGCAAGGAATCAAAGCAAGTGGAGGAGCCTTGAAAAGCTGAGGTGGTAATTGCTCAGTTTTCAAACAGGCCAGATCCCCTCTGCAGCGCCAGGGCTCCCAGCCCTAACCCAAGGAGAGTTAAAATGGCCACAAACAAAAAACTACAGGGATAAGACAAAGAGAGCCAAGCTCTCTCTGCCTGTAAATTCTAGTGTGTGCCTCATAATAAGATACAGTCTATCCATTAAACAAAAGGGATTTGAACTCATGTTGGGGCCTTGGAGCCTTCTTATGACCATACAACAAAAGTGAACCACAGACATTTGCTTCTTTATAAAGACCATTGCTGTTCCACTGGATCCTTAACAGCTAACTTGTCTCCTCATTCTTTTGTCTTTCAAAAACTGTCCCCATCATTAATAGAATAGTAGGCCTGGGAGAGTCTGCTGAATCAGTACCCAGTGCAGAAAAAATACCCTCTACATAATATACAAAATACAAATATTATACCAACGGGCATGTTTATTTATCCCGTGAGAATTTTTTGAATACTTTTTGTGTACCAGACCGTGTTTTTAGTGCTGGAAGAGATGGGCAAGGTCCTTGTTCTCGTGGAGATTATATTCTAATTATAAAGACACACATAAGCCAAATAACTAAATAGATACTAGATTACATCAAGAGTGGTGAGTGCCTTAAGGAAGCTGAAAGTGGGTGATGCAGGGTAGGAAACACTTTAGATACAGAAGTCTCAGAAGCCAGAATCCTGGAGGGCTGGGTCAGAAGCTTCAAGCAGAGAGCAGATGCAGAGGTTGTGTTTGAGAAACAGCAAGAGGCTGGAAGGCCTGAGCTGCAGAAAGTGGTACAAGATAAGCTTGGAGATTGGTTATGGCCTCCTCCATCACAGTGGCTTGGCCTTTTGATCTCAGATAAAAATAGCTTTCAGTAGCGCTTCTTTGCTTAGGATTGTACTGGTCTTAACAACCGATGCATGATGCGTTGTGTGCTTTCTACTCAGACAGAAATCCTCTACACCTGTTTGTGGGGTTGAAAAGAAGATAATCTCTCCATCAGAAAGTCTCTTTGGAAACTTGACAGTTGGGGACAGGGGACTAAGAGCAATTCATCTTGGGTGGTCTGAGGTTCACCTGGAAGTGGAACCATCACCTTCTGTGGTTGTGATAGTAGGGGAGGAGACAGATCCTCACTTCACATACAGAGCCAAAGTTGGCAGGAGAAGAGAAGACCTCCTGTAAGGTCTCCAATGCAGCGTACGTGTGCGTGTGTGCACGCACGCGCGTGCGCGCACACACACACACACACCTGCTGTCTTGGTAATTGCTCGTCCATCACATCTACGGCTATCCTGCATCAAGATAACTCCATACACAAGTAATATGAAACCCTGAAATTCCCTCATGCTGCCCAAAGCTGCAAAATGTTGAAATAGTCACAAATGCATGGTCTCTTGTTACTCAGTTTTCTTGGCTTGGGTTCAAAGCACCCATAGGCTCATCTTCTCCACCTCCTACCCCTCCCCCCTGAGAAGCTCCCTGTTAAATCTTAAATATTCCCTCAGGTGAATTTCTTCTCCCTCTTCCTTTTCTCAGTATCTTCATGTTTATTTTCACTCCCGTGATCACCCTCTTTCCATTCTGCCTCACCTTGGCTCCCCTTTCCAGGCCGCCTTCCCCATCACCCTATTCAGACATGAAGATCTCTTACAATATATCTTTCTTCTTTCATACCTTCACTACTGCCTCAAGAATGCTCTCAGATTCCTCTCCTTTCCATTGAAAGTGTTGACTGCTGGGAATTATAATTCTAGTAATCAGAGGGACATGGGATGAGAAGTATGAATATTCCCCTCTACTCCGAGACCCTGGGTCCCAATCCCCAGTTTCCTTGAGCACTAACCCTCTAATGGGGGGAGGGATAGGAGTGGTGGTCGCGGGAACGAAGGGTAAAAAGGAAGAGAGGAAATGTGTTGTTGTTGTTTAATGATAAGCATAAAGGAGGAGACAAGGTACCTGTTTTCTGAACTTTGGAGCTGGAGAGACTGATATTCACGCGGGGGTGGCTGTAGGAACTGCAGTATTGACCGACGACAGGGCAGACTGTGGTCAGGTGCTGGAATGTGTGCTATGCGATCTGAGTGCAGTGGAAGTCAGAGCAGAGTGAAGCTGGAGTTTGCCTTGGAGGTGGTGGCACTGAGGTCATGGCTGTTGGAGCCATCCAGGTGGCACTGCATGTTGGAATCTTATTTTATCAACTATGAAATAAACATGGCCTTAGCTGGAACTAGGAATCCAATGTGTTCTTTTCTTTGGAACCATGTGATGCTCGGGACAGGAGCCGGATGCTTGTGATACTTTATGCACACCCCCTCCTAAACTTTCCTTACCTTGAAGGAGAACTCTCAAGACCTTTCAATAAGAAGAGAGCTAGGTGGGTTTTTCTCACTTGTCTGAAATTTGAGACTAAATGAGGTGCCTAAATCTTTGGAACTGAGATCAAATTTGTATTCCAGTATTATGCCCATCATAAGTGCTACCAGCGGGGTCCTGGGTGGCACAGCCAGTTGAGCTTCCAACTCGGTTTTAGCCCAGGTTGAGATCTCAGGGTCTTGGTATTGAGCCCCGAGTTGGGCTCTGTGCTAGGGATGGAATCTGCTTGGGATTCTTCCTCTCCCTCTGCCTCACCCCCCTGTGCTCCCTCTCTCTCAAATAAATAAATATATCTTTAAAAACAAACAAAGTGCTTATCAGCACTTATTGGTAGCCAGAGATGGGTCAGGCCCAGATGTCCAAGACCTATACACTAAAGAAATTTTACACCTAACTAATTCCTTGAAAACAAAACAAAACCAGAAAGAAACCTTGAAGTGGTAGGTCTTGGGATGATAAAACAACAGACCACCTACCCCTGTCTCTTACATCCCTTCCCTGTCTCTTACAACCACTTCCCTCCCCTTTGTTATCCTCATTCCCTGGTTATATACACCTCTATCTTCTAGTGGGTAAAGTACAGAAAAACATCTGAGGTTGTACTGGTTGTAAACATCCATAGTTCATCTATGGAGAGCACAGGTCAAGAATGTCACATGGCATGACAACTACTGACACATGTGCTTAGTCTACATGTAATACCTTCTTCGTTCATGTTTCTTGCCTCCTCACTTTGAGTTAGATTAAAATCTGGTGTCTTGAATTTCAGGACATACTAGCATAGAATTATTTTAGCTTATGTACACAGTCTTACTTTTGATACCTGTGAAGAAAGTCAATTCAGTCCCTCATTTGTTCATATGTGTATTTATTTATTCATGGATGTTGCATTAACTGGGCCGGTAGCACCAAGTATAGTTGTCAGCAATGTTCACAGCAATGAAAGAAAGAAGCAAAGTCATTGCCCACCTGGCAGCTATGTTCTAGAAGGGAAGATAAAACCAGATAAACAAAATATATAGTGTTCAACTATACTTACAACTATACAACAAAACGATACTTACAACTCTACAATAAAAACACTGAATTAAATTTAATTTAATTAAAATTTTAAAAATGTATCTACTGTGTTAGTGATTCATACTATGGAGAAAACTAATGAAAGGGAGCAGTTTTAAAAAGGGTCCTCAGGGGGTACCTGGGTGGCTCAGTGGGTTAAGCCTCTGCCTTTGGCTCAGGTCATGATCTCAGGGTCCTGGGATCGAGCCCCACATTGGGCTCTCTGCTCAGCAGGGAGCCTGCTTCCTCCTCTCTCTCTCTCTGCCTCTCTGCCTACTTGTGATCTCTGTCTGTTAAATAAATGAGTAAAATCTTTAAAAAAAAAGGGGGGGTGCTCAGGCAAAGTCTCATACAGAAGGTAATTTAAAACTTTTTTTTTTAACCCACCTTATTAAGCTATAATTTATTGGCTATAAAATTCACACATTTCAAGTGTGCAGACTGATGACTTTTGACTAATATATTCATTTACTACCTAATCAAGCTATAGAAAATTTCCATCCCCCCCTAGAAAGTTCCTACTTACTCTTTGAGACTCAATGTCAAACCCCCATGGCAAGATAACAGAGATATTATTTATATCACTATATTGCTAGATTTTCCTATTTTAGAATGTCATATAATAATACAATAATGCAACATGACATCTTTTGTGCGTGGCTTCTTTGAGTCACCTTAATCCACGTTATTGCACTTATTCGTAGTTATTATTTTTTATTACTGTCAGTTCATTATATGAAAATGTCACAACTGGCTTATCCAATTATTATTATTTCTGGTACTTTTCCATCTTTCTGTAGTTTCTGTCTGGTATTATTTCCCTAAGGCCTAAAGGACATCCTTTGTAGTTCAGGTCTTCCAGTGATTAATATTCTCAGATTTTGTTTATCTGAAAATGTCTTTATTCGACCTTTGATTTTGAAGAATATTTTTTTTCGGTATAGAATTCCAGATTGACAGAATTTTTCATCCAACACTTTAAAGATGCTGTTTTATTGTCTTCTAGCCTCTATTGTTTCTGATGAAAAATCAACAATTTTTAATTTTGTGCACCTGTACGTACTGTGTCTTTTTTCTCTAACTGCTTCTAAGATTTTGTCTGTATGTTTAGTGTTCTGTGGTTTGACTATGATATACCTATGGGGGGTTTTCTCTATCTTTAAAAAGAATATCTTTCTTTACTTTATCTTCGTGGAGTTATAAGTCATTTTTGAAAAGTTTTGGGGGGCGCCTGGGTGGCTCAGTGGGTTAAGCCTCTGCCTTTGGCTCAGGTCATGAGCCCAGGGTCCTGGGATCGAGCCCCGCATCAGGCTCTCTGCTCAGCAGGGAGCCTGCTTCCTCCTCTCTCTCTGCCTGTCTCTCTGCCTACTTGTGATCTCTGTCTGTCAAATAAATAAATAAAATCTTTTTAAAAAAAGTTTTGGGATGTTCTTGGCCACTTTTTATTCAGATATGTGTTTCTGTTCTCACTCTCTTTTTCTGGGACACCAATCACACATGTGTTAAACTGTTTGATACTATTCCACAGGTTCTTGACCCTCTGTTTATTTCTCCTTAATACTTTTTCTCTCTTTGATAATTTCTATTGATCTGTCTCCAACCTCGGTGAGTCTTTCTTCCACCATCTCAAGCCCCTCAGTGAATGACTCACTTTAGGTCTTGCATAATTCCAAAATTTCCATGTGGTTCTTTTTATGCTTTCCATTTCTCTGCTAAGATTCCTTATTTATTTACTCTTTATTTATTAAGGACCTTTTAAAAAATTAATGATTATATTTTTAATTCTTTGAATATATATTATAAAACATATATATTTTAAAGTTTTTATCTACTACATCTAACCTTTGGTCCATCTTAGATTCAGTTTCTTTTGACAGCTTTTAGTTTACTGTAGATGACATGATCCTGACTAGTGTTTTTGTTGCATGTCTAGCAATTTATGATTGACCCTGGACACTCTGGATTTTACACTATAGATCCTCAAGATCAGCACTGTTCAGTAAAACTTTTTGCATTGAGGAAAATGTTCTATGTTTGCACTGTGCAATATGGTGGCAGCTATCAAACACTTGAGTGTGACCAAAGAACTGAATTTTAAATTAAATTTAATTTTCTTCAATTTAAGTGTAAATATTCACACATTTACCCCCAGAACTGCTCAACCTTTCTTACATTTGCTTCAATCCCCAGCCTGTCGTAGCTGATGTTTGGTAAACCTTGGGTGCTTTGCACATGTACAGTCCACCCCTCAGTCATGGACTCATGGAGGACCTCGTCACCCATATACATAGACCTCCAGGGATTTCTCCCTGCACAGATCCCAGTTGTTTCAGTTGCCCTGAACTCTGATCCCTGCCTACTGTCCTTTGCTCATATTAAGCTCTCTAGGCAGCTCACCTCCTGCTCCCTTCTTCCAGGTACTAAAGTCTTGTGCGGTTTATTTTCCATTATCTCAAAATGATCTGACCTCACATATCTTGTCCACTTTCCTAATTACATACAGAATATGAGCTGGTCTGAAATCAGTTACTCGTTCATGGTCAGGAACCTAAGCAATTTCCTTTTAAATAACAATTTGAAGAGGATGAGGAATATTTTGGGAGAAGACAGTTTCAGAGAGAGGGAAAACCAATAAGAAGGGCTGTGGAAGTAGAATAGAAAGGAAGCAAATTGGCTGAAGTACAGTGAGTAAAGGAGAGAGTAGGAAATAGGGCTAGAGAGGTTGTGGGGTGAAAAAAGAACATGTTAGTCTAATAATCCATTATGAGGATTCTGGCTTTTACTCTTGTGAAATGGAAGCCATTGAGAAGTTTGGGGACCAAGAACTAATTTGAGTTAGCACAGGATCACACTGTCTGTTGAAAAGAGACCCCTAGGACAAACAAAAGGGAACAAGGGAAAAGGCAGGAAGCGTTAATCGGAAGGCCATTGAAATACTCAATTGACTAACCTTGCAAATTAATTAAAATTCTATGTTATACAAATTTGATGGCTGTATTTTTTATTTTGTAGAATTTTATTTTATAGATTTATTTTATTTTGTAGGGCTCACTAAGTGATAGGCATCTTAGTGCCTAAGTGTCTACAGCCCGGTGAGCTATATGGCTTTAGGCAAGTGGCTTAAATGTCTCTCTTTCTATGATATGGAGATGATAATATCACACAAAGGATATAAGACAATTAAATTAGATAATTCACATACAGTTCTTTAGATGACTTATGTGTATTAAGTAAGTGTTCCATCTATGAAAATTATTACTATCTGATAATTTGAATTTGTGATGATCATTTCTTCACAATAGACATTGGCTGATCTCCTGTTCTATGGATGAGAGGCATGGTTCTTGTCTTCAAGGCCTGTTTGCAGCTCAGCAAAGGAAACTAGCATGGAAACAATATCTTAAAACAACACTAAAGGAAATAAGAGTGAAGTGGAGATACACATTTTCAACTCTTAAATAAGGCGGGGGACATATTCATTCCATTGGGGGGATCATTGAAGACTTCCGGGAGGCAATCAGTTAAGACTTTGAAGGATGAACAGGATGGGTACTCTGGAAAGGAATGGATATACATCACACACATGTGCTACCTGCCCTATTAGAAAGTCACAGACCCACTGGGGATGATGTTCCATGCAAGTATGGCTTCTGAAAATCCCCTGAATTTTGGCCACAGTGAATGTGTAAAGAGCGTTTTGGATCCAATGTGAGAAATAATGAGTTAGGAATGGCCATTATCTCTTTAAGCTCGCACTCAAAATCAACCAAATGAAATAGAATGTAGTTCTATTACAAGTGAGTGATTCTATTAGCTTATTTTGGGAAATTAGGTGACAAACGCAAGCAGAGTCTTATCGAACCAGAAGCATTTAGCATTTATCTTTGTGAGAATTTAGGAAAAGTTAAAAAAAAATGCAAGCGGAGAGAACTCAGGTGAGTCCTAAATTCCCAGTACAGTAGCATTTGGGAAATGAATGATGACACATGGGTCACAGGAAGGTAATGGATACATTACTCAAACATTTTGATTAATGCATGTGATCTCACATTTCACCTGGCCCAACATGTATCCAGTTGAGCCCTAGAACAGCCCACAGAGGAGAAAAATTTGATGACATAGAACCTAGTGGGCCAGCGTGGGCCAGTCCCACACCAAATATAAACTGCTTTGCTTTGGAGACACTTTTATAACACTTATTTTTCACAGGGTTTAAAGCAACCTCTGATGGCAAAGAGAGTACCCATTTCTTTAAGGGGATAAGAGCAGTGGGCAGGCTCAGCCTTGTCTGGGTTGTGAAGGAAACTTCTGGAATCCTTCCTATTTATTTTGTTTGAGAAAAGTCAGCTAAAAATTCATTAAGAATAGGCAGAAAATATCTATTAAAAAAACACCATGCGATCATCAAAAGAATGAGGCATGTTTGTATATTCTACTAGAGAATTAGCTCCCACATCCACAATTATGTGATCAAATCGAGGCAGAATCATGTTTATAATATACGATCACGTGTGTAAAAAGTGAAGTATATATGTGCATGGACATAAAAGAGGTTGCCTCCTGTGAGGGGAATGAGGTGTCAGGGACTGACAGGAAGCAGGGAACTTACTTTTCAGTCAATCCTTCTGTGTCTTTTGAATTTAGTTCTATACGTACCTAAATACAGACAAGTTGTTTTCTTTAGTTGAAAAGATGATAAAAGTATAAGGGAAAAGAAAATGATACCCACAATTTAATTTTCGAAACAGCTAGAATAGGACTTTCCTTTTCTTATCTGCAAAAGGAGCCATAATCATGTCAGAGGCTGGCTACCACAATGATAGTTGAAGAAAGGACATTTAGGATACAATGCTCCTCTCTGAATTTGGGTCTCTTCTCTCTGGTTGTCACCAGGGTCCCCGGGTATATTAGTTAACCAGAATGACTATTTAAAAAGGGAATCACAAAGTGAGTGGCTTGACTAGAGGAACTGATTATCTCAGAGTTCTGGAGACTTAAAGTCTGAGATCAAGATGTCCAAAGGGCTGGTTCCTTCTGAGAGCTCTGAGGAAGAAGCTGTCCCTCTCCTCTAACTTCCAGTGGTTTGCAAGCAATTCTCGGCATTTCTTGGCTTACAGAAGCCCCCTCGCAATGGCCACCTTCGTCTTCACAGGGCATTCTCCCTATGTGCCTTTGTCTCTTTGTCGAAATCTCCCCTTATTACCAGGACATTGTATTGGATTATTCATAATGGATTAAGGGGTCCACCCTAATGACCTCACTTTAACTTAACTAATTACATCTGCAACAACCCTATTTCCAGATAAGATCATATTCTGAGACACTGGGGGGTTAGGACCTCAACATATGAATTTTGTGGGGGCAAAATTCAACCCCCAACACCAAGTAACATTTCACTTATCCAGAATTAGATTGCTTACAGAGAGAAAGTATCTTGCAACAGGATGTACTTCTTCGTACCCCAAATGGAGAAAGTCTATAAATGCTGAATGATCAAATACCTTAAGATTTTAGCATGTATTACACTCTTCTGAGGAAAGAGAGAGCCTAAACTTAGCTAACTAAGAATCACAGTTTCCACAGTCAGAGCAGAAAATCCATGAAAATGAGTTCAGATTCCTTTTCCTCCCTCCCTCAGTCCACACCAGCTAAGGGTGTGTTCGATCCATAATGTCTGTTAAGTACCTACACGTGTGTGACACTGCCCTGGGAGCTGATCACAGAGGAGGACAGAGATGTCCCTGCCCTTCAGATGCAGGAAAGAGATGTGTAACGCAATAATTACATTGCTGTGGAAAATGTTAGCGTGGAGATATGAACAAGACAGAAAACCCCTAACTCAGCCTAGAAGTGCCAGGGAAGGCTTCCTGTGAGAAGTGACACAAGAGCTGACTCTTGAAGGTTGAGTCAGAGAGTAAATGATGTGGATGGATGCAGGGGGAGAAGAGGAAGGGACAGGAGAGTCCTGAGGGCTGGGGTGCTCTCAACAAGAGAGGCACAGACAGCCTCTGGGTGACCAGGTTGGAGATGCAGAAGTTGGACTTGAACCTCAGGGGCAGACAAGTTTCTCAAGTGTTTTATATTCATCTTCAGCCTGAGGATGTGGACTCCTTCGTCCTACAGGAAACCCTGGAGGATTTAGGGGACCCACTTGGTCAGATTTTCTTTCAAGAAGACCTTTAGGAGAGGAATGAACTAAGGGTAGGAGATTAAAGAGAGTGTGCCATGCAAGGAGAATTTTCTAGGTGAGAAAAACATGAACAATAAATTCTGGTAGTGGCGACAGGACTAGAACACACAGGAAATACTTACTTTCTCCTATTTGCATGTGTTCATTCATTTTCTTTTTTTTTTAAAGATTTTATTTATTTATTTGACGTAGAGAGAAAGATCACAAGTAGGCAGAGAGGCAGGCAGAGAGAGAGGGGGAGGCAGGTTCCCCGCTGAGCAGAGAGCCCGACTCGGGGCTCGATCCCAGGACCCTGAGACCATAACCTGAGCCGAAGGCAGAGGCTTAACCCTCTGAGCCACCCAGGTGCCCCGCATTCATTCATTTTCTTAACATTTCATATTAATTTTTCAGATTACAAATTAGTACACGCTCAATGATAATAATTCAGAAAAAAATCATAAACGTACATGGAACAAAATTAAAATGATCCATGGGCTGCCTGGGTGGCTCAGGCACTTAAGTGTCTGACTCTTGATTTCTGCTCAGGTCTTAAGCTGAGGGTTGTGACCTCAAGTCCCACACTGGGCTCCATGCCGGCCGTGGAGCCTACTTAAAAATAAATTCATTCATTAAATAAAATGATCCTTAATTCCACTCCAAGAATAAGCATTATTATTTTTATGTACATATCCTACTGAGTTCTTTTCAAAATCTTTTCAAAATACACACACACACACATGCACACACATGTAGTTATTTACTCAAACTATTCTGTGACCTGCTTTCTCTATTTTATATATCATAGTTCCATTAAGTTAACTTCATACAAGTTGACTTCAAATGGATATGCCATATTCATTCATCGAGACTTGAAAACAACCAGAGAATTCTAAGTAGCAGCCAGAGACGACCAATGAGCTGACGGGGAATGAGGGAAAGGGGGGAAACCGGGCAACCCCAGCTTCTGTGCTAAAGCCTTTCCCTTCTTGGCCATCCGCTCGTTATGGCCCAAATTGAAGGGTGTGTCATATGAAAAAGACAAGGTGAAAGGGTAGGTGACTTTGTGTTCCATTCAGTCTCAGCGATGTTGAACATAATCACTGTTCAGGGTCTGCAGACACAGCCCCATGTTCAGAAACTGCCAGAACGTTCATTAAAGTGGATAAAATGGCCTGCCATGAAATCCTCAAAGGATGTGAGAGATAAAGCAAATGTACTCCTAAACACAGCTGCAGGCTGCCCAAATCCCAGCGGCACTTGATAAGCCATCTCAGAGAGGAGCGAGTAGAGACAGCCTTCTCTGCCAGGAGGGAAAACCTCTCCCGGCTGTGTGGCTCTGGCCCAGCCTCTGCACCTGTCCCTCACCTGATGTCTCCCCCACATCCTGGGAGCGTGTGTTTGTCCCAGCACTCCCTTGGGTTTTCCATAGCAAGGTGGGGAGAAGGAGGAGGAGTGGTTCTTTCCAAGACAGGCATCTACAAAGTGAGGCAGCCCAAGTCCAATGGAAGTGAATAATAAAACTTATTCATTTCTGAGGAATGAAAAGGGGAGGTGTTGGGAAATAAGCAGACTAATTAATCGGGCACTTCATGTTAGGTTCCGTTTGTTTTCCATTCTCTCACACAGCTCCTACACTCCCAAGCAGCTTTAGAAAAGATTTCTAGTTGAAGTACTTGTGTCTTTTGAAGAATTGGGAGCTGAAAGACATCCCTCTTCTAATCTCATGGATGGAACATAATGTATTCTGTCACTTTTATTCTTTTTTTCTTCCTTCCTTCCTTCCTTCCTTCCTTTCTTTCTTTCTTTTTTCTTTCTTCTTTTTGGTTCATGTACCAAGCCTCAGAACAAAATATAAATAATCTCCTCTTTTGCATTTGAGGTGAAATTTTGGAAGGAAAACCTTCCCTCTTTCTCCCTTTCCCTCTTCCTCTCCCTCTTCTTCTCCCTCTTCCCTTCCTTCCTTCCTTCCTTCCTTCCTTCCTTCCTTCCTTCCTTCCTTCCTTCTTTGCCTGAAGTGTATAAATTGTTTCTATTCTTACTTTCTCTTTTCATTTGTCTTAAGGGAAGCGATGGGGTTTACACTATATCCTTAATGATGTGGAGCTAATATGAGGGAACGATTAACTGCTTTAATAGTATCTATTCTACCAAAAAGAAAATGCAGGATGGGATGTACTTATGTCGAAAAGGTCTCTGTCATTTACCATTTACTGAAACTCCCCCGTTCCATCTATTGACCTGCTCCCTTTGTGCTTGGCCCTGAGCAAGGCATTGGGAAGGCAAGGATGACTGCATCGTAGCACCACCCCCTGGCCTTCAGGATCTCACGGTTAAGTTGGGGGGGATGGGTACTTTCTATAAGACATGGTGTGTGCTATGACGAAGTTAAGTACAGAGTGCACAAGAGAATCTAATTCAAGGTTGTCAAGGCTGATTTCACAGAGAAGATGCATATGTTTCTGAGGGAGTAGCATGTGTGAGGGCATGAAGTTATAAGAGAACATGGAGTATTTGGAGAACCAGAAAGACCCAGTGCGATGGGAGCAAAGGTGAGAGGTGTACATGTGGACAGGGAGACCCTCTCCCCATCCTGGAGGTTACAGAGACCACTGATGAGTTGAAGGATTTTCAGAAGGGGGATGGTACGGTCATACTCAGTGAGGTATTCCTTGAACCAATGCCCACTGAACCACTCCATATACACGTTGTCATCTCACTTAGCAAAAGCTGGAAGTCTGATTAGAAATACCACCCCACAGGGGCGCCTGGGTGGCTCAGTGGGTTAAAGCCTCTGCTTTCGGCTCAGGTCATGATCCTGGGGTCCTGGGATCGAGCCCCGCATCAGGCTCTCTGCTCCGCGGAGAGCCTGCTTCCTCCTCTCTCTCCCTGCCTGCCTCTCTTGCCTACTTGTGATCTCTGTCTGTCAAATAAATAAATAAAATCTTTTTTAAAAAAAAAAAGAAAGAAGGAAATACCACCCCACAGGTCTGGTGATGGAAACACAGAGGTAACTCGGGGCTTACAAGCCTGGGATGAACAAAGATCAAGGACATTTCATAGATCTTGTTGCTCTGCTTTTCCTCTTAGGGCAAACACCCATTAAAAAGAGCCTCATGTGCTGATGACTGTTACCAGCATTTTCTTTTTTCAACTCCTTTCATCCTAAATGCTCATGAAAGACATGTAGCTTCTGGTCCAAACGTGGGCCAGTGACAAAGCTTTTCATGTTTGTTGACCCAATAATCAGCCATTACAGTCTGAAGATTTAGAGGGGATCAGTTTAAAACCACCTGTTAGTGCATTTGGACGGCCGCCCCCTATCCCATGTGTCTGGGCTTGCTGCTGCCACAGGGAAGCTCCCACTTCTACCCAGGAGGTGTTGTGTTTCTTGGGCTGTTCCAGCACTAACGCATAAAAGCTGCTTGTGTCAACTATGGTTTAATTGCAAACTCTGTCATGAGGGTTAGTAAGCATGGCCATAGGAGATAAAGCGAAAGACTCGTGGCAGGCTTGGGCCACTGTTCCATTTTGGAGAATGGCGCAGAGGTCTTGAGAAGAAAGAGATGAAGCTCCTCTGTATGCTTATCTCAAGAAATCAGCTTTAAATATCTTAGTCTTCTTTAATCAAGGATTCATTATGGAACTGCCATTTTATATTGAAACATCTTTTGAGCTCTTTATCTCTTTTGACAGCTTTGACACTGGGATGTCAAAGTTTGACACTGGGATGCTCTTAAGTCACCACCATCCCCACTACTGCCCCTACTGTTCTATATTAAGTAATCGCCATGTATGTGTGTCCCTCCCTCCATTCATAAGATGAAGGCTAACCCCCAATGCGATCGTTATTAGGAGGTAGACCTTTAGATGGCGATTGGGTCCTGTTGGTGGAGCCCTCATGAATGGAATTAGTGCTCCTATAAATGATCCCAGAGCATTCCCTTGTCCTTTACAGCATGTAGGGACACAGTGCGAAGATATCTATGAACCAGGAAGAGGGCACTCATCAGACACCAAATCTGCCTTGACCTTGGACTTCTTAGCCACCAGGGCTGTGAGAAATATAGCATTTTGGTTATAGCCACCCCAATGGACTAAGAAATGAATACTGAGAAGTGGGGTACTGCTGGAACAAATACTTAAACATGGGGAAGCATTGGAAGCAGGTGATGGGCAGAGGGGAAAAGAGCTTTGGGGTGCATGCTAGCAAAAGCAAACATTGCCATGAATGGGCTGTTAAGGGTGACTCTGGCCAGGGCTCAGAAAGAAAAGGGAATTGCAGAGAACATCTCGATCTTCTTAGAGGATACATCAGTGACCCTGGGCAGAATGTCAGCAGAAACATGATCGGTAAAGGCCATGTTGATCAGGTCTCAGATGGAAATGAGGACTATGTTGTTGGAAACTGGAAGAAAGGCCATTCTTGTTATAAACTGGTGAAAAACTTGGCTGAATTGTGCTCACAGTTCTAGTGTTATGGAAGGTCATACGAGGGAGTGATGAAATTCAGTATTAGCAGAAGCTATTTCTTTTTTTTTAAGGTTTTATTTATTTATTTGGCAGAGAGAGAGCACAAGCAGGGGAGCAGCAGAGGGAGAGGGAGAAGCAGGGAGCCTGATGTGGGGCTCAATCCTAGGACCCCAAGATCATGACCTGAGCCAAAGGCAGATGCTTAACCAACTGAGCCACCCAGGTGCCCCAACATAAGCTATTTCTAAGCAAAATGTGGAAGGAACAACTTAGCTCCTCCCAACTGCTGATAGTAAAATTCAAGAAGAGAAAAAAACAAACAAGCAAACATAAAGATGAGATTGTTAATCAAAAAGAAAATGGGACTTAAAGATTTGGGAAACTCTCAGTCTACTTCTTTTGCAAAAAAATGAGAACACTGGAAGAGTGGCCGAGAATGATTTGAGGAGGTTAGTAGGATCAGACGTCTCAACAGAACCACGTGCTGTTCTCTAAGGCAATGAAAGGATGACCCTGAAGGCAAGTCAGAGGGCATCAGAGATCCCACCCCTACCACAGGCCTGTGGGGGGGCAGAGTGATTTCAGAGGGGGACCACCTCTCTGGTCCAGGTGAGGCAGGAAGGCCCCACTCAGTATTTTAATTGGTGGGGGTCCCTAGAAAGAGCCCCCTGCTTGGGCTGCGTCCAGTGCAATGTGGCATAGATGGGATCTCCTAGAAGAGAACCATGGTGGAGCAGGACTTGGCAAAGAACTATGGCAGGGGCAGACACGGAGCCCTAGCCAAGAGCCACTGAGAGGCTGCTCTCCCACTGAGCCATGGGGTGACGTTACCGCCCCAGTGGGCTGAAAGGCAGAGCACTGAGCCAAAGAATATTATCTTTTCAAGGCTTAAGTTCAATGTATTAGATTTGGGGCTTGCTTGGGACCTGACACTACTTTCTTCCTTCCTCTTTCTCCTTAGGAATGAAAATGTCTGTCCTATGCCTGCCCTACCACCGTGTTTTGTAGGCACACAGCTTGTCTGATTTCACAGATCCACAGCTGGAGAGGAATTTGGCTCAGGATGAATCATATTTTGAGTCTCACCCATATCTGATTTAGATGATCGTTAGATAATACTTTGGACTTTCGGCTTCTGAATTGCTGCTGGAATAAGTCAAGACTTCAGAGCTATTGTCACAAAATGAAGGCATTTTGTATGCAAGAGGATATGAATTTCAGGGGGATGGGGCAGAATGCTGAAGACTGAATATTTGCATCCCCTCCTCCCCCCCAAAAAAAAACATATATTGAAACCTAATCCCCAGTGTAATGGTATTTGGAGGTGGAGCCTTTGGAACGTTGTTAAGTCATGGGATGAAGCCCTCACGAATGAGATTAGTGCCCTTATAAAGGAGAGCCCTTCCTCCATGGAGGACATAGCAAGAAGACGTCTAGAATCAAAAAGAGGTTCTCGCCAGACACCAAATCTGCCATTCCACACAGTACCTTAATCGTGGACTTCCCAATCTCCAGAAGTATGAGAAATAATTTTTCAGTTGTTGAAAACCGCCAGTCTATGGTATTTCTGTTACTTTTTTAAAAGCTTTTATTTATTTGAGAGAGAGAGAGAGAGAGAGAGAGAGAAAACACGAATGGGGGCGGAAGGGGTAAGCAGGGGGAAAGCAGGCTTCCCGCTGAACAGGAAGCTTGACAGGGAGCTCTATCCCAGGACCTGAGCTGAAGGCAGATACTTAACAGACTGGGTCACCCAGGCGCCCCAGGCATTTTTGTTATAATAACCTGAATGAACTAAGACAAAAAAAACCCTTCCTTTCACTGTCCTAAATTTACCTACTTTTCCCCTCCACACCCCTCTCATTTCTGCTATCTTCAGACCAACTACAGATCCGAGAACCAGTCAATGCTTAAAACATCTGCTGAGTTATGCATCTCTCTCAACTTCTGTCTTTCTGCGCAACAGAATTCTTGAGTTTTTTAAAGCTCTCCTTACACCAAAATTCCCACATCTCTGATATAGTTTTGGGGGACTTACTGTTTCACTTTGATCTTCATTGTTCGCCATGGGAATCACCCAAGTGGATGCCACCAGAAAGCTCTAGTTTGAGCCCTATCGAACATTTAAGAAAAGAAAGTTTGGTTTGATCCAGTTATTATTTTTCCCGAATCTCTAGAAATGTGGATAGATATAACTTGCCAAGTGAGGTTGGTGACTTCTCTAGAAATGTTTACAATGAAGGCTCCTGGGTGGCTCAGTGGGTTAAGCCTCTGCCTTCAGCTCAGGTCATGATCCCAGTGTCCTGGGATCAAGCCCCGCATCGGGCTCTCAGCTCAGCGGGGAGCCTGCTTCCTCCTCTCTCTCTGCCTGCCTCTCTGCCTACTTGTGATCTCTGTCTGTCAAATAAATGAATAAAATCTTTTAAAAAAAAAGAAAGAAAAAAGAAATGTTTACAGTGAGTATACAATATCCTCTCTACACAAATCTGTACAAAAAGCTAGCTATTCAATGGGTTATATAAAAATAGTCCTTAGAACTCATCCCCGAAAACAGTGCCAGATCAACAAGGAGGCATTTACTTGCTTGGGGCACCAAGCAGAAATCAGAACAAGTGGCTTTGATGGGTTTATCCGGAATTTTATAATCAGATCAAAGGGGGAGAAATGATTTTGTGCTCTGTGGTTTAGTATTGCTTTTATTTGGGCTTCCATACAGGAGGGGGCACCATGATATTTCAGTGCTCGGAGACTTGGCCGAAGCACTAAAGACATGTGGAGGACAGGAAACAGGCTTGTCTTTGTCATATACGTTGTCTTTTCTGCCACCCTTTGGCTCTGGTTTCCAATGTGTCTGAATGGGAATTGTGAGTATTTAACTTCTATTTGCAACAGAATTTAGATGATTAAAGTAAGCAAAGCTTGCTGTTGCTACCTCCAGCTCATGATGTCATGTCCCCCAGGTTATTCTAGAAACTTTCCCTGACC
The DNA here is from genome assembly GCA_004024625.1 of Mellivora capensis. Classification (NCBI taxonomy): domain Eukaryota; kingdom Metazoa; phylum Chordata; class Mammalia; order Carnivora; family Mustelidae; genus Mellivora; species Mellivora capensis. The sequence goes on from PISX010000655.1 coordinate 28,612, forward strand.
CCGCTGTTCAGTCTCATGGTGTCCTTCCTTCAGTTCAGATCCCTTAGCACTCGAGAGTCAGAACTTCTTCCAGACCTATTAGCCATATTAAATCACCATCAGGTCTTTTTATAAATGAAAGGTCATCTCCCTTCCAGGGTAATGTCATATCACTATGGGTCAAAGTCTTAGCTAAAGAAGGAGTGTCTAACTGTGGAATTTTAATTATAAACCAGCAGAGTAGATAACTAGCTGGGGCAGGCTATCTCAGTGCTTCTAAGCTTCCATTTATGGACCTGCACTGTCTAGGATAGTAATCATTAACTGTATGGGATGATTACAATTTATTTAATTAAAATTAAATAAAATTTAAAATTCAGTTCCTTCGTTCCACTGGCCACATTTCAAATGTTAAATAACCACAGGTTATTATATCTTGTGGCTACCACATTGGAGAGCAAAGATACTAAACATTTCCATTATCCCAAACGTTCCACTGGGTAATGCAAGTTTTGACAATTACTTTCTTGGCCTATGTGGTCTACTCCTGCCCTAATGCAGGACTTCTCAACCTTGACACTACTGACATTGTATACTGGATCCTCCTTTATTGTGGGGGGCCATCCCTTGCATTCTAGGGTTTTTTAGATGGCCTCTACTAATAACACCCCTCTTCCACTTGTGGCCATCAAAAATGTCTCAAGACATTGCCAAATGTCCCCTAGAGGACAAAACTGCTCCCAGTTGAGAATTACTGCGCTATAGTTGGCTGATGCTTTGGGGTCGGGAGACATCTGTAAGCACTCTTGTGAGCAAGATACATTCAGGAAGTTGTGAGCTCTTAGAGGGTGGGGACTCTGCAGGGGGGCAGGCAGGCCATGCACATTTCAAGCACTCTTGAAACATTATGGATGAGAAGAATGTCAGAGTGATGTTTATAGCCAAGAAAGATATTCTTTCCCTGGTCTTGGGAATTCCCTTGATGCTAAATTGTCATGTGTGTCGAAGCCCTGAAGAACTGCAGGGAGGGCTATAAATCCAAAAGAAGGCAGAGAAAAGGCCCAAGGGATAGATCGTGGGTGAATTAACTTATTCCAGCAAAGGTGAATGGGGTTGCCCCCGGCTTCACTCTGAGATTTTCAGCCTGGTGTGCTAAGCCCCCTGTTCCCAAAGTGGCCATTCATGCACTAAATGGCTGTTACTGCCTCATCAGCAGCTTGTGAGCTATAAATTCTAATCCCAGGCTGGGTCTGTCGTCCCAGGACCAAAGTCATAAAGATGTTTGCCCTCGCATGGGTCTCTGACGTGCACGAGGCCGCATGTACGTATTTGTCTTAGGGCCCTCTTGAGACCATGGCCCTTCTCTTTGACCCAGGCAAGGCTTTCCATGGTGTGCATTTCTCCTGACCATGACATCATGCTTGTACTACACCATGGAATTCTGAAGCAAGACGCTTGAGGTGGAAACCAAGGATTGGTGGGATTAAAGGTCTTAAACAAGCAAATGTTTTTCATTATTTAAGATACTCAGGAAGCCAAACTCTGAAAAATTTATGGCCACACACCTCCTCTGGGTGTTGACCTCTTTCCTTTTAAGAGGCATGTCCTGGAGAGGGAGCCCTTGGCCTGCTCCCTCTGGGGCCCCTAGCTCATGGTAAACCCGAGTCTACCATTCCGTGAGAAGACTGGTGAGAAGTTTATTTGCTACACATTTCTCGCTGAAGTGAATGGAACCCACTCAGGAGAAGTCCGGGTTTGCCACAGAAGGCATGGCAGAGGCAAAGGACCACTGTGTCGGCTGCATACTTGCTATCTAGTTTTAGCTCAAATTGTTTTTCTGTTTTGAGGGATAATGTCAATCATCTCACATATAAATGAAGACAGTTAGTTCATCCACAATTCTGTCGACGTTGAGAGAAGAGAAAAACCACCCATAAAATGCTGTGAACACTTTATCTTGGGGTGAAGATGAGTCGTGCCACGTCTTCTGGGATGACTTCTGCTCTTGGCTTTTACCCAGGGGCTATCAAATTAACCTGCCTGGAGCCTGGAGCCCTCTTACAGGGTCTAATAATTCTTTATATATAAGAATTCAAAGCCCATTCTTTTGGTCAGTGTTTCTCAGTGGGGACGCTTTTAACACTTTGGGTGGGTTGACACTTCTTCAAGGGAGTGATCTCACAGCTCATAGCAAGACATTCAGCATTCCCAGATTCTGGGCACAAAATGCTAGGGCTGTCCGCCTTCGGTCACTGTCACAACCAACCACCTCCTAACACACTCATTTGCCAGCACATTGCAAGAACTTGAGGCCCAGAGATACTAAGAGACTTGCTGCAGGTTAGACAGATAGTTAGTGGCCCAGAATTGTGGTGGCCACACCGTACCAGGACGGTCTCCATCCGCTCCTGTTATCCCAGCACACTTATTCATAATAATCTCTCTCACTCTCAAAAAAGTCCCAGTTCAATCTTTCTAATTCGGCAAATAGTAATAATTATAATTCGCATTAGCATAGTGGTTTAGAGCTCACTAGAACTGTTGAAAGGATCCTTCTAGGGGACCTGGGTAGCCCAGGTCTGGTTAAGCATCTGCCTTCGGATAAGGTTACTATCTCAGGGTCCCAGGGCTGCCTGTCTGGCTCTCTGCTCAGAAGGGAGTCTGCTTTCCCCTCTCACTCTCCCTTTGTGCTTTTCCTCTCAAGTAAGTAAATAAATAAAGTCTTTTTTTTTAAAGATTTTATTTATTTATTTGACAGACAGAGATCACAAGTAGGCAGAGAGGCAGACAGAGAGAGAGGAGGAAGCAGGCTCCCCACTGAGCAGAAAGCCCGATGCTCTCATGACCCTGGGATCATGACCTGAGTGGAAGGCAGTGGCTTTAACCCACTGAGACACACAGGCATCCCTAAATAATATCTTTTCTAAAAAAAGAAAAAAACGTCCCAGTTCAGATAATAAATGAGATAGTCACCCTGCCTAAAACTCAAGTCTCCTACCCATCAATTCATTCCTTTTCCCTCTACACAACCCTTCCTCTTTCTCTCTTTTTTTGTGGTTCTCATAAACCTTTCCTCCTATCTGATTCCATTTCTTATGTTCTTGCAACCTAGTCATCCTCAAGTCCAGACTGCCTGAACTCGGGGACCCTTGGTTCTTGAATGGACAAGGAAGCAAGACACTCCAGGAGTAGGATCAACTGGGCCCCAGACAAGCCAGCAGTCTTGACCAAGCCATAGACAGCTACCCGTGTGCTCTCACATTCTCAGAGACAAAGGCTGGAAGCGGGGGGCAGGCAGGGGAGCTGGTGCATTTTTGTGATTTTTTTTTTTAAGGAATCCACACTGGATTGAAAAGAAATGCACTGTAATCACCACCCATTAGGCTACACACGTCCAGCACGTTCAGATCGTTCAAATATGGTGTTCCTAGTCTTCGGCAATACTTCGAGATACCCTTGTAAAGAACACAAGTTAACTAGAATCAAGAAAGTGTTTCTCATAAAATAAATCCCTTTTCCTTGTCTGCCCCAAAGGGCCAGAAATACCAGGGTCTTTCATTGGTATATCAGTATTACTGTCAAGAATTTTTTCTTTTATGCTGGAAATACATGATGCAATTTTGGTGAAGTCCTGCAACGGGCTGTAATCAGGAGCTGAGAGCAGCCCAGGGCCGCAGCTGTGCTTGGTTTCCGTACTGCCTTTAACTTACATGGGAGCTAAAGACCCGTGCAACAAGACCGTCTCATAACAAAGCTTGGGCGACTTGGGAGAAGCTAGTTAAAAGGAAAATGGTTCCGACCAGAGTTGGGAGGTAAAAATGGCTTCCTTTTCATGTAAGGAACTTGGCCGCACTGTTTAATTAAGAGGCTGTTGTACAGACAAGTCTTTCTAATGAGTACTCTTCCTGACAGCCCTGGAAATACCTGTTGACCGACCTCATTCACTCCGTGGTGAACAGCGCAGGCTCTGGTGCTGGCAAACCTGGGTCTGACTCCCCCTCTATTCCTAGGGAGGCTGTGGGAGCTCAGGCAAGTGACTTAAGCTCCTTGGGCCTCAGTTTCCCCAATTCTAAAAAGAAGATACCAGTGCCCACTAATTGTGTTGGTGTGAAGAGGGCGGACAATAAGCCATGTCAAATACTTAGCTTAATGCGGGGCTCATACCAACCATTATGGTTATCAAATCAAACATTCTTTAGGTCAATCATGTGCCAAGTGTTGCACCAGGTGGTGGGACTTCAGAAATTAATAAAATAAAGACTCTGACTCAAGGTCTTTATAATCTAAGGGTGCTGGGTGGTGAACAGACACACAGAAACTTACATTGGGACATTACGTGGCATGGGAAAAGAGGCTATTTGCATTTGTGCTGAATTCTGAAGCATGGGTAGAAATTGTCCAGGTAGAGAAGGTGAAAAGGCATTCCAAGATTGCTCAAGTCACCATGTACCTAGATGAGTAGAAAAAGATGATGACTTTTTTTAAAAAGTAGAACTAACATACAGTGTTATGTTAGTTTCAGGTGTACAGTAGTGTGATCCAACAGTTGTATCCATTTCTCAGTACTCATCATGACAAGTGCCCTCCAAGTCCCCTTCCTAGTCCCCCGCCCACCTCCCCTCTGGCAACCATCAGTTTGTTCTCTGTATTTAAGAGTGTTTCTTACCTCTTTTTTGTTTCTTTGTTTTGTTTCTTAAACTTACATATGAGTAAAATCATAGTGTATTTGTCTTTCTCTGACTGGCTTATTTCATTTACCATTATACTCTCTAGCTCCATCCATGTTGTTGCAAATGGCAAGATTTCATTTTTTATGGCTGAATAATATTCCATTGTGTGTGTGTGTGTGTGTGTGTGTGTGTGTGTATATGTAAATATATATACATCACATCTTCTTTATCCTTTTGTCAATCAGTGAATTAGGGTTTTCGTTTTCTTGGGTAAATATCGACTAGTGGACTTATAGGATCATATGGAAGTTCCATTTTTAATTTTTTGAGGAACTTCCATGCTGTTGTCCACAGTGGCTGCAGCAGTTTTCATTCCCATCAACCTTGCATGAAGTTTCCTTTTTCTCCATATCCTCACCAACACCTGTTGTTTCTTGTGTTGTTGATTTTAGCCATTCTGGCAGGTGTGAAGTGATATCTCATTGTGGTTTTTTTTTTATCATTGTGGTTTTGATTTGCATTTCCCTGATGATGAATAATGTCAAGCATCTTTTCACAAGTCCATTGGCCATAGGGATGTCTTCTTCTCTGCAGAAATGTCTATTCAGGTCCTCTGCCTATTTTTAATCAGGTTATTAGCTCTGGGGTATTGAGTTGTAGAAGTTCTTTATATATTTTGGATAATAATCCCTTATAACTTATATCATTTGCAAATATCTTCTCCCATTCTGTAGATTACCTTTTCGTTTTGTGGATGACTTCTTTCACTATGCAAAAGCTTTTAATTTTGATGTAGTCCCAATAGTTTATTTTTGCTTTTTTTCCCTTGCCAGTGGACACAGATCTAGAAAAACTTTTCTATGACTGATAACAAAGAAATTACTGTCTATGTTTTCTTCTAGAGATTTTTATGGTTTCAAGTCTCACTTTTAGGTCTTTAATCCATTTTGAGTTTCTTTTTGTGGGTGACATAAGAAAGTGGTCCAGTTTCATTCTTTTGCATGTTGCTGCCCACTTTTCCCAACACCTTTTGTTGAATAGACTGTGTTTTTCCCATTGTATAAACTTGTTTTGGTTCTAGCCTGATTTTCACAGAATAGATTATGATTCATTTAAAAGGGTAAGATTAAGCCCATTGTTTATGAATTTTATTCTCCTCCCTCCCAAAGCAAGAACAACTAGGGACTTTGTGGCATCAAGAGGCTCAGTTGGTCAAAAGAGCACATCTCGCTGAGGTCTGAGCTATCCAGTCTTCTCTCATCCAGGTCTCAGCCCAGCTCTGCCCAGAACATTGCTTGGTGGCTGGAGTGGCCTGTGATAGACCAGTTCTCCAAAGTGCTTTCCAAGTTCCCTCTGACTAGCACAGAAAGATTTTTGCATCAGAAGTTTCAGTATAAACCTCAGAAACCAGCATTCTATAGAGGACTCCTTTGGGCATGTCCACAACTGGGTTTCCTACCCCACAACCTGATCACAGGCTACCACTGACACCTCACAAAAACCATGGCCTTGGCAGAGATACTCATAGAACTGGGAAGGACAGGTGAGCTTGTCCACAGCACATTTAAATGTTTCAGCGGGAGCACCCAAGTGACTCAGTTAGTAGAGGATCTGACTTTGGCTGGGGTCATGGTCTCAAGGTGCTGGGATTGAGCCCCGCATCTGGCTCTGCGCTCAGCGGGGATTCTACTTGTCCCCTTGTCCCTCCAGTCCTCTTCCTGCTCATGCTCTCTCTCTCTCCCCCTCAAAAAAAAAAAATAAAGAATATTTTTAAGGGGCGCCTGGGTGGTTCAGTGGGTTAAACCATTGCCTTCGGTTCAGGTCATGATCTCAGGGTCCTGGGATTGAGCCCCACATCGGGCTCTCTGCTCAGCAGGGAGCCTGCTTCCCCCTCTCTCTGCCTGCCTCTCTGCCTACTTGTGATCTCTCTATCTCTCTCTCTCTCTGTCAAATAAATAAATAAAATATTAAAAAAAATAAAGAATATCTTTTTAAAAAGTCTCAGCTGGCGAGGTCCTACGCTTCAGGAGACCTAGAGAAGCTGCTTTAGGTTGAATAAAACTGGTTGTTTCAGAAATCTCCCCCCCCAAAAAGAAACAAGTGGCAAAGCAGAGGGACCATGAGTGTGAGAAGCAGGCAAAGGTGCACTACCAAACAAAATTGTAGAGGGGTAGCTTGGTAACCCACAAGGGAGCCTAGAGTCAGCATAGTCCCCTTTCCAAAGCTGTCCTGGAGGGGTAACACAGGAGTTGCAGTATTTATACCCCGAATCTGCCAGCCATTGTTTCAGCGCTGCTCACAGGGAACATCCATTCCTAGGCACCACCCATGCATAGAGCCAGATGGATTCCTACAGCCTGAGCCCGGTCCACCGACAAAGAGACCCTGCTTCTGGCCTGAGGAAACAGGAGCACACAGGCAGAGATCAGTGCAACATGAAAACAGCCACCCTTTGACTTAAAAGGCAAGAGAAAGGTGCCATTAAAGGTACTAAAATAAAAGCTTTTTTCTTTCATTCAGTCTCTCTCATCACTTGTCATGGCTTGTTTTTTTGGTGTGTGTGTGTGTGTGTGTGTGTGTGTGTGCTTTTTTTTTTAATTTGCTATTTCATGCCACTCTAAGTAAAAGAAAATTTAAATTTTAAATTATTAGCATGAATCTTACCTTTCATCTCTACATTGTGCTGTGCTGGTTTTAAATGCAAATATGAGAGCATTTAACTCATATGCTAATCACCAAAATTACACAATTTGCATATTCTGTTCTTACCATAATAGTGGAAAAGCTGCACAACACTAACTCAGCTGCTTTTATGTCATTTCTTGATCATGCACATTGTACCGGCAGTCTCTACCTTTGGCTCAGACATGAGTAAGGAAGGATGCGAGGGCAGGGAGCTAGTGGTAGGCTAGTGCAGAGAAGCAACGCGGAGTGGGGGAGGACAAAGCGTTTCTTGGTCATTGGTGTTTCTTAGCATGCCATCACTTTCTTTCTATGTTTGAAGCAAGTTTGGGTTCATAAGGAAAGCATGGCCTCTGGGGGCCGTCAGGGTCCCTCCCCTGCCCCAGCCTATCCGGTGGTAGACAAAACACACTTACCTCATATTGGCTTTGAATCTCCCTGAACTGCCACATTTCCTGGGTCCACTGGCATCCTGTGTCATGGTGAATGCTCTACAAGAATGCAATGGTGAGAAAAGGGAGACACGCCAATTGTATGTGCTTTTTCTGCTCTTGTGCACGCTCTGCTGTGCCACCAGAATTCATTCACAAAATACAAGTTCAAAGAAGAAACTATTAAGAATTTCAAAGGGTGCCTGGGTGGTTCAGTCCGTTAAGTGTCTCCCTTCAGGTCAGGTCATGATCCCAGGGTCTTGGGATAGAGTCCCACATTGGGCTCTCTGCTCAGCAGAAGGTTGCTTCTTTCTCTCCTGCCTGCCACTCTGCCTGCTTGTGCTCTCTCTCTCTCAAATAAATAAATAAAATCTTAAAAAAAAAAAAAAGAATTTCAATATGGTGACAGCAGAGCCTGTAAACTCAGCCTGGGGTCTTTCTGAGCATGGTCGTTCATACCACGACGATGACCCTGAAAGCAGGAAGGCAGCATGCATAAAAGTGCTAAAGAGATCCCAGAGGACATCGTTGGAGCAGGGAGAAAACAAAACAAAACAAAACAAAATTAGGAAGCCAGGCTGTTGCAGATGGGGGCCTGTACAAGAGGAGTCCAGGACAACCAAAGAGATTGGCTCCCAGAGGTTATAGCCCCAGGGCACAAGCTATGTCAGGAAAGAAGAGACAGGAAGAGACAGAGAGTTAATTGGGGGGGGGGGTAGGGGAGGATAAAGCCAGAGAGCTGGTTAACTAAGATGCTAAACGAGAAGGAGCAGGAGATGTCCATGGGACGACGCCAAGGATCACAAAGGGGAGCAAGATACAGGCAAAGCGTGAGCGTAAACCAATGGCCATTTGGATCTGATCGCATCTCTGAATGCTGAGTGCCCCCATGACATCCCTCTAAGCCTGGGAGGTGCTTCCCATGGACCCGCACTGGGCTCCTTACAGGGGCAAACCCTGTCGGACAGCATGACCGCCCAGTGGCTTCTCACTGCTCGACCCTCCTGATAAGGAATGAGAAAATTGCCAGGAGTGAGGCAGCCTCCCCCCTCTCCTGTAGACAGCAACACCTCCTTCTCCAAAGCTCCAGGAACACTTTTCCCAATCATTCCATTGTGGAAAGGAGTAGGAAACTGGCTCTGTTGCCCATGAGACACGGGAAGTGATAAATGGTGACCCCCCCAACTTTCAGAACACTGGGTCCTGTCTTACATCTGTAAGACTTTGCAAGACAGCAGCAAGAGGCTATCACTTGGGAGGTGTTTAACTGCCTGGAGGCCTCCTTCTATCGCCCGTGACTCAGTCTTCTGCGTTAACTAAGCAGGATTTCTAAACTGGGGCACTATTCACATTTTGAACTAGATCATTCTCTGTGTGAGAAACTGTCCTACGCACCATGAAGGGATTAGCAATATCCCTGGCCTCTGCGCCCCGGAAACGAGCAGTTTCTCCCAGTCGCAACAATCAAAAATGTCTGCAGACATTGGCCAGTGTCTTCTGGGGGACATAACTGTCCTTGGTGAGTCAGTGCTTTAGAGCACGTGGCCCCCGCTGAGGAACACTCCTATAAAGACAGGACTTTCACCCTCTGCTCTTAGCTGACTTATTCGACTTTTATATTAGACTGTAGCTGCTTTCCTGAAAGTGTCTTATGTGTCACCTTGTCTTCCAGATAGCACGATATCCCCCAGTCCTGGGTATGTGAGAAGGGCTTTTGCAGGTAGTAAAGCCACTCAGTGGGTAAGTCTCCTTGGTCTGTTTCCATCCAAAAAGAGTTACAAGAGCCTCTGAAAATTGCTGCAAAACATATCCATCTCAAAGTCTGCAAAGACTGCTCGAGCTCACCATCCTTTTTCTCTCTCCTAGGGTACACTGCACTAATATCGAGCAAGAGCTCAGTATTTGCCAGCCTTGTCCTATGGCTTATGTCATTTAATCCTCAAGGAGAAAAATATATTAACTCTTAGAAGATAACATATCCATTTTTACAGATGGGGAAATGAGGCTGGCAGTTAGTAGGTACCTTGTCCAAAATCATCCCAGTAGTAAACGGATTTGAACTCCGGCTCTTTGGCTGCTAATCTAAGACCACTTCACTTCTACCAATGCCTTCTAACTTTAGTGCACACAGGAATCATCTGGAATGGGAGGGGTGCAGGGGGAAGTTGTGAACAATGCAGGTTCCCAGGTCTCCCCCATACAGACTCAGTAGATAGTTCTAGAAAAGGTCCCAAGAATCAGGATTTTGAACAGGTGTTTCACGTGATTCTAATGCAGGTGGTCTAACTTCCTGGCCTTCCCTGGAATCTTTGCCTACCCTGGCTAGATCATGGAAAACCCAGATCAGCCCCAAAGTTGGGTGTCTGCATACTTTAGCTTTCCAACAGTCCAGGAAAACACAGGGTGCAAGACATCTCAGTATGATGTGTTTCCAGGAAAAAAAAAAATGTTAGCAAACCCTAAGGAGAATAATATGTGGAGGGCTCGGTTCCCATTAGAATTCAGCAAATATCCCAGATCTCCTGAGGTTCAAATCTAGTGTGTGGGGGAGGGTGTGGGGATTGGAGATCCAGGTTAGAGTTTCAGACTTGAATTTCTCCCAGCTCCCTGGAGAGACTCAAAGAAAACTTGCAGAGAAACATAAAACGCGGCTCATTGTGTCAACCATTTGTTTGCAAGCAATTGTATGTCTGCCTTATAAACCTCAACTGGGTTCATGGTACTTTAAAATCAGCCTCTGTGATGCAACCAACCCAGCCACGCCCCCACAGCGGACATGGAGAAGTCAGTGCCTCTGAGTCACGGCTTCAGTGGTTGCCCGTCTCTGCTCAAACCCTTGCTGCTGGTACCTTTGGCTTTTTTTTTTTTTTTTAAAGATTTTATTTATTAATTTGTCAGAGAGAGAGAGAGAGAGAGAGAGCAAGCACTGGCAGACGGAGGCAGAGGGAGAAGCAGGCTCCTTGCTGAGCAAGGAGCCCGATGTGGGACTCGATCCCAGGACGCTGGGATCATGACCTGAGCCGAAGGCAGCCGCTTAACCAACTGAGCCACCCAGGCGTCCCTGGTACCTTTGGCTTTTCGCTAGTGAGCTGCGGCTTTGGAAAAGAGCCAGAGTCCATTCCTTCATGGTGGCCCTGATTCAGGCACCCTGTTGTCTTTAATTGTTCTCCCATGAGCCCAGCTCTTCCAGAAAGCCAAACCCTATTCACAATGTGCCTCCAATCTATGGATGATTCAGAAGACAGTCAACGCGCCCAGAGCTCGTACCCGAGAGGAGCAAGGTTCAGAGAAGACAGGCTTGCCCTTGGGGGGGTGTACACACCCTTTGTCCTTGGGACGCGGGGTGCTGGGAAATGGTGTCTTCTGTCACTGCGTTATCAGTCATTGTGTGTGCGTAATCACAGAGCTGGCTGCACATGGAGACCACAGGAACCCGAGGGCCAACATTGCAATGGTCTTTCCATGGCCAGGCTTTCCTCTTTGATGGGGAAGGAATCTGAGCAGTATTCCATGAGCATGATCTGTGCCCCAGATCCATGAAGGGCAGATTAAAAGCTGACTTACCTTTGAAGATAGGCTCGCTCTCTTTCTCCATCAGGGGGCATAGCACCTGAGCCTGCCACCTCATCCCTGGAAAGATGGTGTCTGCAGTCATGAGAGTCCTCTCCCCTTTGTCCTCACTTCGTGCTCACCGAGCGACTGCCGCGTTCCAGGCCAACCTTGACACTGGAAGGGGCTGCCCGGAACATACACTGCTCTTAGAAGATTTCTTCACTCAGCTTAATACACGGTCACTCTGTAGTTGTGAGTCATGAGAGCAGGCAGACCAGACGGGAAAATTTGGAAGATCAGCACTAATCCATATTTTCTGTTAAAAACATGAAGCCAAAGTCCCTCTGATGACAGAGTAATACGGGTCTCCTGTCTGTAGTGAAGAAGGCACTGGTGTCTCATCTGTGGGACCCGGGGCAGCAGTGTAGGACTGGACGATATCTTTCTGTTAGGACCAGACATGGCAGAAAAAATCTGAGGTGGACGCCATGTTTGGAACCGGGAGTCAGGAGCATCTGACTGGCTCTTGGAGGAGGGGGCGTTTGCTTATCATTTCCTTAAGATGACAAGGACAAACAGGCCTTTCCCACCTGTTCAACCTTGGAGGCCAGAGCTTCCACTCCTGCAGTCCAGTCCGCAGGGCCCAGCTTGAAGGATTTAGCAAAATAAAAACACAAGACACCCAGTTAAGGTTGAATGTTATGCAACCAATGAATAATTCTGAGCATAGTGTGTAGTATATATTTTTGGTATACAAATTATTTATTATTTATCTGAAATTCAAATACGACTAGATGTCCTAAATTTTATCTGCCAACACTACCTGGGGCAGTCCCAAATTACCCTGTACATTGTTTTCTCCAGGCCCTATGATGCGTACTGAGTCTGAGAAACCCACTCTCTTACGTACATCTATTTTAAAGCAAAGAGCAGTTTAAGGTTTCTATACCTTAGTGTGCATTTTGAATCACTGTTTTCTCTTTCTCTCTCAGACACAGTGATATTTTAAGCCTGTTCTCCATGGCTGAACATGGAGGAAGAGTAGACTTTATCCACAGGGAAGGAACTTCCAGTCTCATTCCAATCATGTTCCACAGAGTTTCGAGTTCCTCTCATTCGTCCATGGAAAAGCTGTTGTTTAAAGTGGATGTAGCTGGATATGGTGTAGATTCTCAGTCTGCCGTGGTTCCCGATCTTGGGGGATAATAGGGAGTGATGAGGGAGAAAACCACAAAGCTACCATGCTATGGCCACAGCCAGGCCTTGTCCCTAAGTGTCAGTGGGTTGGTTTTTTGTTTTTGTTTGTTTGTTTGTTTTTCCTCAAAAGAACACAGTTCCAAATATATTCTTCACAAAGTTAGAATAACTAGCTGAGAGTCTGATGCATATAAAGGTTTGTCTCTGTTGACAGCAGAAGACAGGGACTGTCTTCTCTCTCCCTTCACCTCCTTCTTGTCCTCTTTTCCTCCCTCCTCCGCCTCTATCTTTCTTTTGCATAGTTGACAAAAACATAGGATAGCACTGTTTTAAAACCTCATAAGAAGTATGCACTTAAAGTGCTCTTCCAACTGCCATCTCCTATCTAAGCTGCCCGCTTCCCCGCACCCTTGCCACACACACAATCATATACACAAGTAAACCACCGGCATTAACTTATTCCTTCTCTTTCCACAGTTTTTTTTTTTTCCAATGTATACACACATGGGCAAATCTGAAGAGAAATCATCACCCCCCAAATGATAACCTGTGAAACCCACCGGTCTGCACCTTGCTTTGTTCACTTACCATCATATCTTAGAGCTCTTTCCCTACATGAACACCGGACTCATTTTCTTATGTCAAATAGCCCAATTGTGTAGGTTCACATGATTTACTTAACCAATTCTACTTCAATACCAATTTAGGTTGTTTCTGATATTTTGCTCTTACCAACAATGCTGTACCAAGTACCCTTGTGCTAGGTCTTTCTGCACCTGTGCAAGGACTATCTGTATCCAGTTTTCGGTACAAGGGTACCTGGAGCATAAATTCCTGCATATGGCATTGTTGGGAGTAGATATAGGCCCGTGTCATACTGACAGATTCAGACGTCGTAAGCACGGTGCTCACCACACTCCACCAACAAAAGCATGTGGCGGTCCCCGTTGTCACCAGCTGCTGAGGCTTTCCTGGGATGAGGAAGGGGTGAGAGAGAATGAGTGGTTCTCAACAAGAACACTGAGTTTCCCGCTTCACTGTCCACGGCTGTTATCATCGAAATTCTTAAACTTGAGGGTGTTTTTTTTAATGTTTATTTATTTATTTGAGAGAGAGAGAGCGAGCATGAGTGGGGGGAGGGGCAGAGGGAAAGCCAGAAGCAGTGAGAAGAGGGACTCATTGTGTGTGTGTGTGTGTGTGTGTGTGTGTGTATGTGAAGCACTTTGAGTCCAAACTCTGGTCAGGTGCTCATCCCTGGTCCAGGCATCCGTGAACTTAGAAAGCATGACTGTGTTGTCCAAACTGAAATCCGGAACCTACCGCTCTCGGGGAGCGGGACACCTAGGGCCATCTTTCGGAGCTGGGGAGATGTTTCAGATGGCCCCTGCTATAACCACAGATAAAATAGCTTATTACTGCCTCTTTCAATAAAACGAAATAAATTCTACATGCCCAATAAGTCTCTCATTTAAATTTCTGAGGTTATCCTGTCACTGGGTCAGAACTAAACTGGGGATGAGCTGGGCAAATTCTCACCTCTGCCTCAACTTCTATTTCTCAAACAGTTTCCTAAACACTGGGTTACTGAAGAAGGTCTTCAGAGTAAAACAAACAAAAAAATTTTTTTTAATTTTTTTTTTTAAAAACAAAAGCTTCTCTTTTGTGAGTATCAAAAAAAAAAAAAAATCACCAGATTTCAGGGCTGGCCTGTCAGGCATATTTCAAAGTGATATGTAATGTCGCTTAAGAAAAGTGAACAGTTTCTTTTTTCAATCTAAAGATAAAATGGCCAGGGAGAAAGCAGCCAAGTCTCTGAGTAATCTTACTGAGGGTTCAGTTTTCTAAGTATGACCTTATGCTAGCAACGGCTCCTAAGTAACAAGAAAACAAGCCAAGCTAGGAAGTCCAGCATTTATGAGACAAAACCTCCAAGACAGCAGAGTCTGAAGGCTAATTCTAGTTACATAATCTTGATGAGTCACTGATGCCATCAGACATGACAGACAGACAGTCACCCGCCCTCTCCCTACGCTTTCAAAGCACTTAGGCTCTCATGGAATCGTTCACCGGACACTTTCCTTTCACTTCCCTTCCTTCCTTCCATTTTTTTCTCTTTTCTTTCACCCTGTGCTGTATTAGTCAGTGTCTGGGTCTTCCATAGAAACAGAAGTAATAGCATGAATATGTGTGTGTGTGTGTGTATGATTTATTATAAGGAACTAGCATATATATATACATATATATATATAGAGAGAGAGAGAGAGAGATGGGCAAGTCCTAGTTCTGCAATACTGTACCATATTTATTGAAAAAAATCCACACATAAGGGGGAGGCACCTGGGTGATTCAGCCCGTTAAGCCGCCAGCTGGTAATTGTAGCTCAGGTCATGATCTCAGGGTCTTGGGATCGAGCCCCTTGGCAGGCTCTGTGCGCAGCATGGAGTCTGCTTGAGATTTTTCTTTCTCCCTCTGCCCGTTGCCCCATTCAAGCATGCTTCCTCTCTCTCTCAAATAAATAAATACATCTTAAAAAAATATTGCTATAAGTGAAACTGTGCAATTTCACTTGAACAACTGTGTGTTGTTCGAGCATCAGCTAAATACATAATCGCTTACAGATTTCCTCCCCGCATGACATTCCCCACCTGTAACCGGAACCTAACATGTCACATTAAATTCATCGTTTTCTCACCAGCTTAATTCTTAATTTTGTCTTTCTCAGAACGGTCCTATCATCCACCCAATCTCCTCCACTTCTATCTGCAGGACATTTATTACAAACGTGTCCTCTCCTTCACCTTCTAGTTCCAATCAGATATTGTACTTTACCCACCGACTTGCTAAGTGGCCCCTTGCTCTCGCCTTCATCGTTTCTGCCATGGGCTTAATCCAGACCCTCTCATTTCTCATCTGGATCCTGACCCAGCTTTGTGACGGATTTATCGGCCCCTCTGTGCCACCCACCTTTCCAGTTCATCCACGAGATTCAGTGTGATTTTTATGATGAAGAAATGTGATCGAGTTACTTCCCAGTCAATACCTTCCAAAGTCTTTCCTGTTGCCTTGAGGATAAAGTGAGATGAAAATGTCACTGGTCCAGTGGTGAGACAATGAGTTAAGATGGGGGCAGCGGAGATGTGGCCAGATTGGGGGGAAGAGAGAATAGGAGAGCTGAGGAACTCAGAAGGACAAGACCCCATCCCCAGTGAGATGTCAGCAGTGAGAATAAATGAGGTGCTGAGAAAACGTCTCCATTTCTGACTTGGATGATTGAATAAATCACTGTCCTGTTCCCCGAGACTGGGGACAGAGACCGTTCATTCTTCATGGCAAGTTGTGTGAGCTGTGTAGGGCGCCATGTCTGGGGAGGCCCGCCTTCAGGAAACCTGAAGGTTTGGATGGAGATGAGTCAGAGCCTAGTAAAGGAGAAGAAATAAAAACTAATACCAGATGGGGAACGAAGGCAGTTGAGAGTCCCTGTGAACAGTCAGCATCCAAGAACTCCACGGGAATGGAAGGTACAACAAACAATGTCCTCTCTTCTGCTAAGAGATTCCTGAAAATTTGCTGGCAAAGACCAGGAAAAGAAGGAGGACCATGAGCTTAGCAAGACATTACCTAAGCGCAGAAGGGTTTTAAGGACTTACAACTCTGGCTTCCACCCTGGCTTATTCCGTGGTTATTGCCATGCCCTTTTTCTTGGTCAGGGTTTTGACCGTCGTTTGGAATATCTTGATGCTTGCGGAAAATCCTAAAACAGGAATGACTTCGTTGCTATGTCCCCAGGGGGCACGTTTGCACGCGCCCTTGGATCATCCAAGGACATCCCTACCCATCTCACTCTCTTTACTGAGTCTTACCCATTTCCAACAAAGGGAAGGCTTGTTCTGTAGATCTCTAAAACATAAATCTCATACCTGAGAATTTCCAGCTCACTTAAGAGCCGGTCCCTTCCAGGGATCATTCTGAAAGAACCGAGGTCGCTAGAAAAGTTATACCCCAACAAAATATAAAGTGCTTCAACTGAGCCAAACCACCCAATTTGAATGTTTAGCCAAATTCAAGTGTACCTGATGCATTTGTGTATTAAACCCCCTACAAATTCTTCTTTGGCATGGCCTGACAAGATCACTGGTACGTATTTACTGCTTTTACACAAATGGAAAAAATATATACCATAACGAAAAAGAAGTTTCGTAGGTAACCTGGTTAGAATCCTGAATGGGGCCCAAGAGGAGGCTGAAGGACACAGTCCTTCTGCCAAAGCACAGAGAAGAATTTGACTTTTTGCTCTGCAAGCAGGTGGCTGATGGACTGTTTTATGGAGAGTTTAATTAACTCTGTCTTCCTGTCTTAGTTACCTACCAAAATAAACTGCGAGAATCCCATGAGGTAGAAGGCCTCCGTCGGCTGGCAAGCAACATGTTAGCAAGCCTCCACAGCCCAGGGAAATACAATTCCCAAGGAAGACAACTTGGGTTTCGGGTTTTGTTGTTTTTTGTTTTGTTTTGTTTTAGATTTTTACTTATTTATTTGACAGAGAGAGAGAGAGAGATCCCAAGTAGGCAGAGAGGCAGGCAGAGAGAGGGGGGGAAGCAGGCTCCCTGCTGAGCAGAGAGCCCGATGCAGGGCTCGATCCCAGGACCCTGAGATCATGACCTGAGCCGAAGGCAGAGGCTTAATCCACTGAGCCACCCAGGCGCCCCTCAAGGAAGACAACTTAGTAAGTATGCAGTTTCACGAGGCCTCTGTTCCAGGGGCCGTCGGCCAGACAGCTGGCAGTCAGTGTGTGCCGCTAAGTGCCATGGTCCCAGGCCTAGAACTGCGCATAGGAGGACACATCGGGCACCCAGCTGGCTTTAGCCCCCGTTCTGCTCCTCCTTCTCCTGGTCTCCTCCTCTGAGGAGACCCTGATGAGGGTCTTTCTGACATCTTTGACCATAAATCCGATCCAGATCAGGCTTCATTCCCTCAGGACACACCCCAGGTGGTGAAATTGTAACAGCTCTTACGTTCACAACTGTTAAATGCTTAGTTAGCTTCTAGGCATTTTAAATAACACTGTGATCTCAGCATCCCCTCCACAGCTGGGAGATTGATGTAGAGAAAGTAAACGGTGGAGCACATTCAGAGCTGGGCTTTGTCCGGAGGTGGGGGGGGGGTGCATTAAAAGGACCAAGGCGCATGGAGATTGAGGATATTAGCAAGAATTAGGTGAAGGGAGAAAGCTCAGGGACCCGAGTAGGCAAAGAAGAAGGTGGGCAGTGAGGAGGCTATGCTCATTTCTGCAGAAGAGGCTTGTGCTTGTCCCTTACTTTCTGTTGACCAGAGCACATGGCCATTGCCGCCTCCTGGAGAAACAGGTGCCGCCAGAGGTGGAAAGCTAATGAGCTGCAAGCTGATGGCCTTCCCCAGCTAATCTTCTTCCTCTAGGGTGGCCCCGACTTGCCCCAGCCAAGACAAGTCAGCCATCTGTGCTCGGCGCTGCCACGATGGTCAGTGTATGCTCTGGGGACACGCATACCTCTATGAAAGGAAAAGGTCAATGCCAACTGCATAGCTAGTGTGTTGGGTCACAGCCCCCCTCCCCCGAGTCAGTCTGCTAATCAGCATTATTTTAAAATGCTGCATGGGCCAACCCCATTGCTTTGGATTTTGCTATTGCGAATCTTCCAAGGCTGTAGATCTTCTCCTAGCTGCCATATTTCAAACGGAAACTATGGATGTTATCATAAATAACAATGTTACTACTAGTATATACTTCTACTGATGTTAGGCAGGGCAGTCAATTTGAAACTCTAAGTTCCTAGAATCACTTCAGTATCTTCAGACACAAATCACGAGGAGAAAAAGAAGGGAAAAAAAAGGAGTATACTAGAATATTCCTAGCACAGAATGGTTAAAACTGAAAAGAAATACCAGCCATTGTCAGGAGCCGTGGGATGTCTCATGCCCTGCTGGTGAGAATATAAATTAGTACAGCTGCTTTGGAAAACAATTTGGTGTTTTCCAGGAAAGTTGAAGAAATGCGTATCTATCATCCAGCAAATTCCATTCTTAGGTATATGGAGAACAGAAATGGACAAAGTTCTCCCTAGCGGAACCATTCACAAGAGCCTCATCCTGGAGATAATTCACTTGTCCCTCAACATTGAAATGGACAGATATCAACACGATGGAATACTATATGGCAAAAAAAAAAATTGCAGACTATCGCTGTCAGCAACAGCATAGATGAGTTTCATGAGCATAATCCTGGCTGGAGGGACGTAACAAAAGAATACATACTGTGTGACTCAGAGTTCAAAAACGGGGAAAAGCGACTCTAGCGTAGAGGAATGCAGCTGTAAGGGGTAGAGTATAAAGCAAGGCAAGGAGGGGATTACCATAATGGGATAGTTGCCTTTAAGCAGGCTCACCCCTAACATTTCCGGGGCTTCAATGGAGAACTGTATATCATAATCATAGGCCTAAATATTTTATTTTATTTATTTTATTTTTAAAGATTTTATTTATTTATTTGACAGAGAGAGACACAGCGAGCAGGGGGAGTGGAATAGGGAGAAGCAGGCTTCCTGCCAAGCAGGGAACCCATTGCAGAGCTCGATCCCAGGACCCTGGGATCATGACCCGAGCTGAAGGCAGCCGCTTAACGACTGAGCCACCCAGGCACCCCAGCCTAAATATTTTAGAGGAAATTAAAGTAATGCTATATTAAATAAAAGATGTTTTATCCTCTTGCCTCGACAAATGCGTCTTCATGGCAACCTGGAAGGCCCGATTGGACCCTAGAGTTCTTGGATGGCTTAGAGCTTCTCACTGGAATATGTGGCACAAGAGGAGGGGCCCCCAGACTCCCACCGTCTCTTCCCACACTCAGCCCCATCCCATATCTCACGGGCCTTTGTGTCCATGTATGTTTATCCATAGCCTCATACAAATAGCTGCCCCTGGACTACCCCTGGGGCGGGTGGACCTGAGGAAGAGGCCAGGAAAGATCTGGAAGTAGACTCAGAATCATCTGGACAGGGAATTCCAAGGTCATGGTATTTGGTACATGGTTTAGAAAGGGAGACATGGGGGCGCCTGGGTGGCTCAGTTGTTAAGCGTCTGCCTTCGGCTCAGGTCATAATCCCAGGGCTCTGGGATCGAGCCCCCCATCAGGCTGCCTGCTCTCCGGGAAGCCTGCTTCTCCCTCTCCCTCTCCCACTCCCCCTGCTTGTGTTCCCTCTCTCGCTGTGTCTCTCTTTGTCAAATAAATAACTATAATCTTCAGAAACAAAAGAAAAGGAGACATGGGTTCTAGATAGACATGGCCTCTTGGCCTCAAGGATTCCTCTCCCTTTGGAAAGGGATATCGGTGGAGGAAATCTTAGAAGCCCAAAAGCACAAGGCCCAGCATGGGGCCCCCTGCATGGGACTAATGGCAGTACTGCTTTTAAAGAAAGGGGTTGTTTTTGGAAGGACAGTTGAAAAACTTCTAGGGTCCTGGTAGTATGTTGTGCCTATATCTGGAAGGCAATTTATGACAACTGACCAAGCTCCACATTTGTTTTTTCTATGTGTGTTATCTATCACAATGAAGAGTTAATGTGGGGCGCTGGGGGGCTCAGTAGGTTAAGGGTCTGCCTTCGGCTCAGGTCATGATCCCAGAGTCCTGGGATCAAGTCCAGCACTGGCCTCCCTGCTCTATGGGGAGCCTGCTTCTTCCTCTGCCTCTCTCTGTCTCTCATGAATAAATATATAAAATCTTTTAAAAAATAATTAATGAAATCTATCATTCCTAGTGCTGTTGTCTTGGGGATCCCCATAGACAAATCAGCTCAGAAGACTTGCTTTAAAGCTCAGACACCTTGGGCAGTTAAAATGCCTCAAGGCATGAATACCTCAGGGGGAAATGGACTGAATTCTGGAAACAGTAACTCTCTCACTGGTAGTTTTCTCCACCATCTGCGGCCCAGATATTTGGGCGACCATGGACGGGTTCAGGCAGAGCAAATGAGTCATGGGCCCGTGTCCTCTAGCCTAGCCACTGCAAGTGCTTCAGAGGAAAATTCCCTTCTCCCCATGTTAACCAAGATTTTAAATACCATGTTTATCAAGCCGAAATTACAGGAAGCTATTCCCATCCTAGCAGAAGTAAAAGGAGACCAACTCCCAATTACCCTCTGTTTGGAAAGCAGTTCTAAGAAGACTTCTCATCCCCATAAGGGCAGCTGGGCAAATTCATTACACACTTTGCTGAGCTTCTACTATGTGCCAGACACAATCCTTCTTTTTCTGCTCCACGTTTTAAAACACCCATTTGGTTTTGATTTCTCATTCTTGATAGGAAAAACACTTTCCTTTGACAAAGATTCAGATTCCCAGTTCTCAGAGAGATGTCTGTGCAGCCCATGTGGTTTAAATATCAGGATTTTTCTAAGAATATGTATTTCAACAATGGTCCATAAGGATACACACACACACGTGCGCACGCACACACACACACCCCAGAACTGAACTTTATAGCTGTGAGATCATGAAAGGGAAGTGAAAAGCTGGCCTATACTAACCGACCAAGAGCCCAGTCTGGTTTTTTTCCCCAAAAAGTAAAATTCTGGGCTTTGCATCTAAGCTGTTTAAAAGCCACATTGCCAAAGCACCAGTTTTTCTCATTTTAGGGAAACAAGGAAAGCATACAGCTGCAGTGCCCTTCTCGAGCCATTGATGAGTAGAATCAGGAACATTTGGTTGTTTCAGAATGATAAAGCAATAACATAAAGGGGGTAAAGAAGCAGTGGGTGGAAGCGTAGAAAAACAAGTTAAGTCAATGAGCATCAATGGCAGGACTGAAATTGTAGACTCTAGATAACGAAGGATCGCTCACTGCTACCATTCTGCCCCAGTAAGAAACACCTGGCAAATATCTACCCATCACTCAAGATACCACCTTCCTTCTGTGCCCTCACCAGATCCACTTCATGTTCTATCAGAGGACCTGTAACATTTTACGGAACTGTATTTTTTTTTTTGGTTTGTCCTATTAGACTGTGGGGTCTTTGAGAACAGGATCATATTTTCTGCATCTTTGCAATTCCAGGTAAACGTGTAGTGAGAGTACCATAAATCCTTGGTGGCATGATTGAATGAATGGATGGATGAGTGAATGAATGATGGTTCCATTCATGGGACTATGGATTTGGCTTTTCCAGCTGCTACGATGCAGTCCTTAAGTGATAAAAAGCGTCTCAGCCTCTGTCAGCATCTATCCACTTTCATATCTTAAACGTCTTTTCAGATTCAAGAAGCTGTGAATTCCAGCATGTCACACCCTGGCCTGAGAAGATCGTGTATTCTTTTAGCCGAGTTATGAAAAGAAAGAAGCTGGTCAGCAGACTAAGACGGGAGTTGTCTTTTTCAAGATCCAGAGCTCCAACATTCCTTGGCATCACAGAGCGGAGCACCTGGGAAAATGTGGGGAACGGTGAGTCGTGATGGGAAAAAAGTACATTTTGTCCCCTTCCCTTTGGTCCAGCTCAATCCGGACTCATTCCTTTGAAACAATAAACCAAATGTCATTCCACCTGCACTCAGGATTGTAACTAATATTTGGATTTAAAAGGCTGATTTCGGGCCACCACTCTGGTAGGGGAATTTTTGAGCTGGATAAGCTGATGTTCACAGGAAATCCATTCAATCTCAGGGGAAGCAATCTTCTGGGATAAAGGAAGGATATTCCCCTTAGTACAGCTAGTGCTCAAGCAAGTCTGGAAGTTACACTCACAGAGCTATTCAGAAGCTGATGCCCTAGGTTACGTTAGCCAGTTCTCCAGTGCCTCCTTTCTCCATCTGCCAATCAGTATTAAACTGTTCCCTTCCCATTCAGCAGTTCCGCAAGAAAGTCAGCTTGGCCTGAGGTAGAGGTTAGGGTTAAAACGGTCCATTGTCCTCTCTAACCAAGGCTTTCTAAACGTCTTATGGAAGCTAAGTCAAAGAAGGGATGTGTAATGCATCTGTAATTGACTTGTAATGGAAGTAAACCGCATGGGTGGTGTGGCGGCATTGTGGGGGGTTGGTCAGGCAGAGCTGGATTTATGTCACTGAGGCTTAACAGTCGAGTAACTACGAGCCAGTTATTTGACTCTTTTTAATCTTTGTCCCTGAATTTATAAAATGGAGATTGGAAGATTGTCCTGAGGATGAAATGAGAAAATGCGTATGAAGTAACTTGTGCTCAAAAGAAGAACGGTTAAGGGGCACCTGGTGGCCCAGGGAGTTAATGAGCACCCAACTCTTGGTTTCAGCTCATGTCGTGATCTCATGAGATCGAGCTCCGTGTCTGGGCTCCGTGCTTAGAGCAGAGTCTCCTTAAGATTCTCTTCTTCTACCTCTCCCCCCATGCTTGCTTTCTCTCTCTCTCTCTCTCAAATAATTAGATAAGTCTTTTTTTAAAAGGAGAAAAAGAAAGGGTAATTCCCCTATGTGCTGAGATCCACAATCTGTTGTTTGTATCACATGAGGAACTAACCATCAGTACAAATAAGAAAGCAACGGGGTACCCATGTCAATCCAAAAAGGGCCCTATTTCATTTGTGGGAGGAAGGTTATAAGTTAAGTAAAATGACAAATGTTTTTTAAAACACTTCGATGAGAAATAAAATGATTTGCATGGAAGTCTTTAAAAACCAGATTGCCATATCACTACGGTATTTTAAAATAATGACCTCCTTAAAGTCCTCCAAGTCCCAAGATCCCATGAAAAAAATCTGTCACAGAATTGGACACATTAGAAGCTTCAACCACCCCAAATGACACTAATACCCCCTTATCCAGGATTTCACCCTACACAGTTTCTGCCACTTGCAGTCAGCTCCATTCTGGACAGATGACCCTCCTTCTGAGTGTCTTCAAGAGGGTCAAAGTCACCTAACCCTATGTCCCAATGCCTACGTCATTCAGCCCACTGCATCTCACTCATTTCACACCATCACCAGAAGAAGGTGAGCACGGGACACTATGGGATTGGGGGGGTGAGACAGACCACATTCACATAACTTTTATTACAGTATACTGTTATAGTTGTTCTATTTGATTCCTGTTGTTTATCTCTTCTTGTGGTTAATTTTTAAATTAAGCTTTATCACAGGCATGTATGTATGGGAAAAAGTATAGCGTGTCCAGAGTGCAGTACTCCCTGCATTTCCCAGCATCCCCTGGGGGTCCTGGAATGTACGTTTCACAGATAAGGGAGGATCCTGTGCAAATTCAAACTGAAGCAAATTACATTTATTTGTGATTCCTCAAGTCATCAGCATGAGTGTTAATTTCTTAATGAAGAGTGAACCAAAAATAGTCTCTCCTCATTTATTCAGAACTACTCAGTCAGTTTCACTAAATTGAGACCAAAACAAAGCAGAACAAAAACCAAAAACAAACCCCCCCCAAAAAAACCAAAAAACAAGCCTTCTCGAATGCAAACCAATATTTCATCCCATTTGAGTTCCTGCAATGAATATTAGCACTGTGGCATTTCCACTACACGCTGATTCTCAACTTTTGGTATTCTGGATCTGAAAACCAGACAATTCTACCACCTGAAATCTTTCATTTGCTTTAGAATCATCTATGTTCAGAATCCAAGGGTCCTTGGGATCATTAATTCTATCACTCCTGGTTGGGTTTTTTTCTTTTTTCTTTTTCATTATTGAACTCTATGTCAATATTACAAGCACACGCATACACACTTGCGTGTAACTTCACACTGGACTAAGTGGAATGGAAAATTTTGGCAATTATCGGTATCACCTAACAACGAAAAGGAGCATTGATTCCTTGTCATCAGTGGTTTCCAGGGATCATCCCTACTGCCCTCTGGGGGGCCACGTGCTGCTTAAAGATCCAGACCTGAAGCCGTGCTGCCTGGTTTGAATCCCGGCCCTGCCACTCACAAGTAGTAGAACCTTGAGCAAGTTATTTAACCTCTCAGTGCCTCAGTTTCTTCATCTATAAAATGGGGTGAGAATAGAACCTCTTTGCAGGGGTCGTGATGATGAAGTATGCAAATTGCTTACAGTTGTGTTTGGTGCATTCTAAATGCTCAATAGAGGCTTCCAGTGAAACTTGGAGTCTTACAGCACATGGGAAGTCAAGTCCACGCAGCTCAAAGAAATCCCTGAAGGCAGAAGATGGGAGAAGCAGAGCATAAGAAAAGTCCAAGGGGATAGATTGAGCCTTTAGGAATCTGGGTCAGGCTAGACTGGGTTGCTCTCCTGAGCCACCTGTGCTGTGATTCTCTGGGTTGGGGAGCCACCATGAAGATGCTGTGAGGTCATGGCCAGAAACATCCTTTGGGGAAACCTGTGCTAAGCATATCAATACTCTTGAAAGCAAGCCCTTTACCAAACGACTCAGCAAGTGAAAGCAAGCCCTGGGCTACCTGTGCAAACACTAATGTGGAGGGAAGGCGGAGAGCCCATGGGCACACTCGGGGGGCCATCGTGAGCTGCAGAGAGGCTGGGCGGCAGGCAGCCTTCCTCTGCAATCCTGTAGGAACCCATGGTGTGTTGGAGGTAGCTGGTTCCGGCTCCCCAGAGCCGACTATGCTCGTCCTTCCCAGTGTGTTCACGTGAGTAACTCAACAGCAGCCACGGTGGGGGTGTTTACACCATGGAAACTGACGGGTGACAATTCGGGGTTGCTCCGTTTTAGAGAGCTGGTCGGTAATGTCCCAATCAGTGCAGCCCTGGCGACGGGGCTGGCTCGGAAAAACAAGAATCCTGTGGGGAAAAAAGCTTTTAAACTGCAAAACTTTTTCTTTGGCATCCTTCACTCTTTCCCTTTATACTAAGGCAGGAAGCTGACAGCTGGACATGTCCTGGGATGGTTTATCTAAAGAAAAAACATCCAGCTGGACTCCTGCTTCACGAATGGCCAAAATGTGTTGACTGATGGAGCTTGCAAACTGTGCCCTTCTTTTCCCGTGAAATACAGGTTCACTGTAGGTCCAAAGTGTGTCTATACACCTGCTATAGGTTTTTGATGTCCTAAAAAGGGAGATGCAAGGAAGTAGAGGAATTCACACATTCTTTTCTCAGCCCTTAAGCCAATATGACCTATTTTAGGGACTATGAAAACTTTACGCACGGAGAATTATTACCTCTCTTCTGTATACTTCAAAGATGATTTAACTTGTTCAGATTTCCAGGTTGTCCCTTGAGAGTAAGGATGAAAGAATAGGGACTGAAACGAAGGATATCTCTCAAGCTGCTTTGGTTAGTCTGCTCTGGCGGCCGTAACACATACTGCAGGCTGATGGCTTACCCAGCATTTGCGTTCTCACAGTTCTAGAGGCTGGAAGTTCAAGATGAAGGTGTGTCGGCAGGTACTGTTTCCCCTGAGACTTGCGGATGGTTGCCTTCTTACTGTGTCCTCATGTGGTCTTCCCTCTATGCATGTCTGTGTCCTAATCTCTTCTTGTTATAAGGACACCAGTCATCCTGGATTAGGGCCCACCCGCATGACCTCATTTTACCCTGAATGCTCTTTTATTTTTTTTTTTAAGATTTTTTTTTTTTTATTTATTTGACAGACAGAGATCACAAGTAGGCAGAGAGGCAGGCAGAGACAGAGGGGGAAGCAGGCTCCCTGCCGAGCGGAGAGCCCGATGCGGGGCTCGATCCCAAGACCCCCGGGATCATGACCTGAGCTGAAGGCAGAGGCTTTAACCCACTGAGCCACCCAGGCGCCCCCCTGAATGCTCTTTTAAAGACGCTATAGTCGATCCAACTCCTCAAAGACCAAATAGAGGCACGTTCCGAGATACTGTGGGTTAGGACTTGAATGTGTGGATAGGGAGGGGGACACAGTTAAGCCCATTATACCGCCCAAACAGAACCAGAACTTATCCACAAGGAAAATTTGATGGAACAACATCGCAGGCCAAGAGAAGCAGACTCTGGAGAAATGGAGACTGGCGTACGGGGGTGATGGGAGATGCTGTCCGAATATCGAACAGCAAGGAAGGCCGCAGGATGAGGCAGGAGGGGAGCTGGACGGCAGCACAGAGTTAAGTTCCAGGCTGACCGCATGGTGCTCCGTGCACGGGGAGAGTTGACTGGAATGCTAGTAAGGGTGCTAGACCCTTCTATCCCCGCCGGGACCAGTCATGGGATGATGGGGTGGGGAGGGGGTATGACACGCATGGAGAGCCTCTCTTCAGCTGAGGACCATCTCGGAAGGACTCAACTGAGAGCCGCCCATCACCCAATCTTTGGAGGCTGACGGATGATGACTCAGTTTCAAGTGGGGTCTCTGGTCAGTGCACTTCCTGTCCGTAGTATAAGGGAGCAGACGCTTTCCCGAGTGAATGAAAAGATCCATCTCTTCCTCAAAGATCCACCGTCCTCTTAAGAAATTTCTCATACTGGGGCGCCTGGGTGGTTCAGCGAGTTAAAGCCTCTGCCTTCGGCTCGGGTCATGGTCTCAGGGTCCTGGGTTCAAGCCCTGAGCCTGCTTCTCCCCTCCCCGCCCCTTGCTTCTCTGCCTACTTGTGATCTCTCTCTGTCAAATAAATAAATAAAATCTTTTTAAAAAGAAAAAAAGAAATTTCTCATACTATCACTCAGTAGATTACAGGGTGACCTATTACGAACCCCAAAACATTTGGTCCAATTCTGGGTGCGTAGAAAACGCCCAGCAGAATGGTTGGGGAATGTGGTTTCACAGGAAAGGTAGGCTGGTTGGAGCCAAAGAAGTCTGGGTTCAACTCTCTGCCCCAGTATTTACTAATATTTTTTACCCTCTCTGAACCTCCGTCTTCTCTTTTGCAAAATAAGGATAATTGTGCCAATTTTGTCCGACTGTTGGAAAATTTTAAATAATATGTACTTAAGACTGTCAGGCACAATGCCTGACACAAAGAAGGCATCCAAAAAAGCATGAATTTCCTTCCCTTTCTTTCAGCAAATAGTTAATTGGTGGTAACTAATTGCAAACCAGAAATAGAGGTTTGATCTCCCAACCTGAAGGAAAATGTTTCTCAAATGCTGGTGTTGATCAGAATCACCAACAAAGACTCTCAAAACAGTGAATCTAAATCAGGAGATCTAACACAAAACCAGGAATTGCCATAGTTTTAGCAAGCCCCATGGGGGTTTCTAATATCCAGAGAAGCCAAAGGCCCCTTACTTGAAGCTCTGGGTGCCGTCTCAGTAGGGATGGGAGTCCAGGGCTTAGATGCCTGGGGACATTTCCACTGTCCTCATTGTCGTTAGTTCCCTGGAGGTAGGTATACACATCTCATTGCAAAGACTTCTCCCCTTGCATAAATACTGTGCATTCCAAAACTAAAACATGCGTAAATTATGTCAGCTACAGAATCAAACCCATTCTCCTTTTCAAGATGTAGTTTTATTGAGGTATAAATCATGACTACAAGGCAATTTAGGGCACACGGGAATTATTGAGGGTGCAGATCCCCCGAGCTTGTCTGGAAAATGGGAAGCACATCCAGGGGAGAAATGTCCTACAGGTGTAAGAGCTGCTGGGCCTGCAAAGAAGCACCGTCTGGACTGAGATTTAACTTCCTCATTGAAATCAAGGAAAATTGAAGTTCCCCTGGATGGGATTGCCAAAGGCTCTCTGTGTCTGATTATGGATCACAAAGCCCAGCTGTGCTGCAGAAATGTTACTGTCAAAAAGGCACCTGATCAAGGTCCGGAAAGTAAACAGGAGCTGGAACTCGGAAAGTGACCCCTGAGCAGAGATGGGCTTTCACATCCTTACCAGACTTCCCCTGATGTAACATGGGGCCATGTGGTTTCCCAGCATCTTCTGTGGCTTTCTTTTCCCACAGAAAGAGGCCTCATTTATTCTAAAATATGAAGCTTTGGGGGTTTCTTGAAAATGGTACTTTCACTCAGTTAAAAATAAGTCAAGATGAAAACACTATTTGTGGGAATCCATTCTGAAAAAGGATTATACTGAGAACATGAGAGAAACAGTCTATTTTTCCCCCAAATGATCAGCAGCCACACAGACCCTGTCCGTTTCCTTACAATAAAAAACAAAAACAGAAACAAAATCTAGAAGCAGCACCACCAAAGTATTCCAATCACCGAGAAGTCCAAAGAGACTCTGTATTCGCTGTCTCCGTACTAACACCACACGTACAGGAATCAGTGAGCTTTTTCCTGTCCTTAGGCCTACTCTGAGTTCTTACAGATGAAGAGGGTCTCTGTCCTCGTTTCCCCACGTTTCCTTTATTCTCTTTTAAAAAATATTCCTCTGGGTTTGACCAGGGCCTTGTAACATACACAGAGTCATCATCACACTAAAGGAACCGTGCATCCCCTAACCTTTGAGTATTACCCAGAGTCCCCTGCTCTTTCCCCTGGCCCACATAGAGAAGCAGATTTGAGTACAACCTCCAATTAAATAGTAGGTTTACAACAAGTGCTTCTTTTCTTGTCTTCAAATCTCTTTCTGCCTCAGCCCGGTACTCTGCCATTCCTTAGAAACACAGAACTTCAGGGCTGGAAGTACACATTAGTCAGGGTAGCACAGCAGTGAGCTGCGGCGACGAGTAAACCCTATCATCTTGCACTGTAGCACAATACAGGTGCGTTCTCACTCCTAAAACAGTCAATGGCTCTCTCAGGCAGCTTTCCTCAGGCATCTGGGCTTCGTCCACCATATGGCCCCACTATCTCAGGGTCCTTCACTTCCAATCAGTGTAGTTAAAAAGAGAGAAGGTATGGGACATTTTAGCAAGCAAGCCAGGAAAGTGGAGAATTGGTCAACCAGCATTCCACTGACCCAAAGAAGGCTAAGAAATGTCAACAAGTACAAAGATGCTAATAGTGTTTGTCTCAGAAAGTCCTTAGATGCCCCTTGCTTTTAATCCCTTCTAGTGTTTTTTAGTTGAAGCGACTGAGACCCAGAGAACAGGAGTTACACAGAGCTAATCAGTGACAGCTCAGTTTACTGCTTGCCAAAAGGCCTCTTGCCCATTGCTAGTAATTCCAATTAACGCACAAAAGGCTTGTAAGATCTCAAGACACAGTTGAAGCATTGTTTCTAGAACTTTCTATCCAGGACTCCGGGGTGAGAAGGACGATGACCACCCTGCTCCAAACCCCACAATTCCGGTGCAGTCCTCTCAGTCTAAGAGCTGGACAGATGAATGTTTCAAGGGGCAAGTGCCAGTAGCAAACCCTAATTACGGGAAATGCTTCTTGGCTCCTAAGGATATAAAATTACTTTGTGGAAAGTCAAGAAAAATAGAAACAGAATACCCTGTAATGCTTCCTTTGGAGGCCAAAAGTCACCTATTAAGGCTTGCATATTGTGCTTGATTCTGTCAAGATAGTTTACAGGGTGGAGACAGTTGATAAGGAGAGAAATTCGGGATGGTATCAGCCTGGTTTGCAACCATCACACTGGCTTGTGGAAAGCATATCTGAAAGATTGTCCTCCTCACAGTTGAGTTCAAATGTGAGAAGAAACAGACTTCCAGAAAATACCTAATAAAGGATAAGGAAATGGGTGTGGGCAAGGATGGTTTCCTTGACAGGTTGAGAACCCTAGTGGAAAAAACTCCCGTGTGGGAATCTGGATGAACCTTTGCCACGCATCTGACCACCTAGACCAATGTCTGTAGAACATACAGTTACACACCTTTATTTTTTTGTTAATTCTGACTTTACCATCACAAAGGTAATATATCTGGATTTTTTGCCTGAATTTTAAAATTTTCTCCTGAAGATCTGACATTGAGTCATTAAAGGCTGCATATTAGTTTTCTCAGTTTTAGGGACAGAAAAGAAATAAAAATAATAATCTACCACTTGGCTGGAAATTAAGGTGCTAATTTAACCTAAACATCTTTGTTACGTAAAATCAAATAATAATAATAATAGTAGTAGTAGTAATGGAATTTGGGGCACATGGGTGGCTCAGTTGGTTAAATATCTGCATCTTGATTTCGGCTCAGGTCACGATCTCAAGGTTATGAGATCAAGCTCTCATTAGGCTCTGTGTGGCACAACAGGGAGTCTGCTTGAGATTCTCTTCCTCTCCCTCTCCCATTGCCCCTTCCCTGCTCACATGCTTTCTCTCTCTTTCTCTTTCAAACAAATAAATAAATCTTAAAAATAATAATAGAGGGCACCTGGGTGGCTCAGTGGATTAAGCCTCTGCCTTCAGCTCGGGTCATGGTCTCAGGGTCCTGGGATCGAGCCCTGCATCAGGCTCTCTGCTCAGCAGGGAGCCTGCTTCCTTCTCTCTCTCCGACTGCCTCTCTACCTACTTGTGATATCTCTCCCTTTCTCTGCCAAATAAATAAGTAAAATATTTAATAATAATAATAATAATAACAACAGAACTATATTTTTAGCGTGAATGCCAAATTATATTATTCATTCAACCAAAACACAATGGCATTTCCTAGATTTACAGGTCAGGTATTAAAAAGAGTGAAGAAGGTAATTACACATGCCCTTATTTTTCAATCTTTCTACCTCACTCTCAGGTTTTCACGCCCAGTGCTTCCCCCTTTAAAAAAAAAAAATTTCATCCTTTTGAGTTGGGAAAATATTGTGCCCAAATTATTAACAGTCATATTGAAGACCTGAGATGAATGGATTTGCTGAATCACATGCTAGGTGTATGGTAAATCTTGGACTCAAATCAATGGTCAGCCTGGTAAGCAAGAGAGATGGAGACAGGCTGGTAGGTATCTCCAAAAAACTTGGAAATAAGGCTGCTCTCAGGGTTAAACTAGTAAAATGCATACAGACTAGTAAAACAGAATGGATATAATTAGCCAGCTGAAGAAGGAAGCCATGAAACCATCCATATATGCATAAAATAAAAGTATGTGAAAGCATGTCAAACTTGGCCTCACTGATCTGGGGGTACAGAAATGAGGAGGTTGTGTATGTGACTATAAGTGAGTAAGCAGAAAACTAAGGGGCTACATTATGCCTGTTGGGAGGAAGGCCATGTGAATGAGACAGTTGGTTGGCAAAAAATCAGTTAAAAAAAACAGGGGTCATAGAGGATAGGGGCCCTCTGGATGGTACAGTCCATCAACATGGAAAAATCTAAAGAAGACATGATCTTGGCATTGTTGGCCAAAGCATGACAGTTTCCTTGATGAGACAATCTCTGTTACGAGCAGCCATGCCTCATGACATTGCCAGTAACATTCTAAGATCAAATGGTCTAAAATTGGATCTTAGAATGATGAAACCCAAGCCTTTTTTCCCGATTCTGTGGACATCAAGCAACTCTGAGATAACGTCCCTCCTCATGACAGAGCTGCCTCAATGCTTTCCGGTCCATTTGCCAGTCGTGTTTATTATTTTAAATTACTGTCGTTGTAGCTGGTACTGTGAGCTGGTTCCACCTTCAGCATGCCAACAAAATCACTTTTATTAACTTGACAGACCTTAGACCATGATCTCCTCTTCAAGGCCAATACTGCCTTATGGAGTGCACCTGGGCATGCAGTACTGTTACCTAGCAACAGCTCGGGCTTCACTCGGCCCTTCTTGAACCGTAGCTGAACCAGCCCCATGCAATTTTAACTGAACCGTATACTAAGTCAAGATCAGGATGTTCTAATCACATTATTGCCTTTAGTGATCTGACAAAACAATTGCCACACTGTAAGCCAGGAGCAGCCTGCGGAAGAAAGGGATGGAAAAAATCTAAACTGTTCTAACAGGCTGTGTGCTGATTTTCAATTGTATCTGGGACCCCGCCACAGACAGCTTCATCGTGGGTACCAAGTAGTTGACAGAGTAATGTTTTCCAGGTTTTTTCACACCTTATCCAATTGCAATAATTGTTAGGTGATAAATACAGCGACAGTTCATTACAGAATTCAGCTTCCAGAAGCTGAAAGGTTAGGTGGCACCACTCACCTTCTGGGTGATAGGTTAGTATCTTACCCCTGTCCCTTCTCCACTCCCCACCCCACGATTCTGTCTGGAATCTTGTGCACTCAAGGCATTGGATTTCACACGAAGCCTTTTGAAGTGAAAATAAAGTCAGAAGGCTTTCCTACAGAACCTCAGGAATATATAAAACTGTATAGAGAGGGCGGGGATGAAGGGAATAAAGAGTATGGCCTAAAAACTTGAGAGCATTATCCTGAGTCTCTACAAGTCTTTTGATGTGTGTGTGTGTGTGTGTGTGTGTGTGTCTGTCTGTCTCCCTGGTTACCTAGGGAAGGGTTTATACCCTCGTGCTCTCTCACCGGCTTGTCATACACATATAATCCTATGTTCATAGACATTAATTACTTATTGAAGTATAATTGGCCTACTATAAATTACTCATATTTAAAATGTGAGTTCTGATAATTTGACATACATATACACCTATAAAATCATCACCACAACCAAGATGGCAAACATATCCATGATTCCTGAAAGTTTTCTCATGCTCCTTTATAATCCCACCTTTTGCCCCTTCCTCTCCCATCCCATCCCCCAGAAAACCATCAATCTTCTTCCTGTCATTATATGTTAGTTTTCAATCCCTAGAAATATATATAAATGAAACATACAGCATGTACCCTTTTTTTCCCTGGCTTCTTTCACCCAGCATAATAGTTCTGATACTCATCCATGCTGGGGTGTGTATCAATATTCATTCCTTTTCACTGTTGCTGAGTAGTATTCCCTGTATGAATGGACCACAGTATGTTTATCCATTCATCTATTGATAGTTACTTGGGTTATTCCCAGTTTGGATCAATGAGAAATGAAGTTCTATGAACATTTGCATAAAACTTTTAGTATAGACATGTGCTTTCTTTTCTCTTGGATAAATTCCTCAGATGGATGAGTATGTCATATGGTAGATGTATGCCTAACTTTCTAAGAAACTGACAAACTGTTTTCCAAAGTGGTTTTACCATTTTATGTGTCCATCAGTAATATGTGAGCCTTCTAGTTCCTCCATGTCCCTGCCAGCACTAAGTATGGTTGGATTTTTCTATCAGTGTTAGCCATCCAAATAGGTAGACAGTGATATCTTCCCATGACTTCATTTAGCATCTTTACATGTGCTTGTTCAACATCTGTAAGTCTTCTTTAATAAAATCACTGTTGATATAGTTTGCCCATTATTTTATTGGGTTGTTTTCTTATTGTTGAGTGTTGAGAGTTTCTTATCTATTCTGGATACAATTACTTTGTCAGATGTATGTACTGTGAATATTTTCTTCCAGTCTCTGGCTTGTCTTTTCATTCTTTTTCTTTTATTTTTGTCTTTTCATTCTAATAACATGGTCTTTGGAAGAGCAGACATTTTAAATTTTAATGAAGTCCTATTTATTAATTTTTTTCTTTTATGGATCATGCTTTTCAATGTGATAGTTAAGAAATCTTAGCCTAATCCAAGGTCGCAAGCATTTTCTCCTATATTTTCTTCTAAAAGTTTTACAGTTTTAGGGTTTATATTTATCTCTGACCCATTTTGAGTTAATATTTACATGGATTCAAGTTCATTATTTTATATATGGATATCCAATTGCACCAACACCATTCATTGGAGGAACATGTTTCCCCACTAAATTTTCTTTGCACCTTTGTCAAAAATCAGTTGTCCACACATGTTATTTCTGTTCCCTTGACCATCTGTCTTTAAGCCAATAACACACTGTCTTGATTTGTGTAGCTTTCTAGGAAGTCTTAAAGTCAAGTCTTCAAATTTTATTCTTCTTCTCTAAGATTTTTTTTTCTCTTTCTAGTGCCTCCCTCACAAGGGTCTCCACGAGGGTCAGATGAGCTTGTTAAACACTTAGAAGTATTCTTGTTATGTGATAAGCAAAAAACAAATGTTCGCAGTGGTTTTAGTTTTATCATTAATAGCATTTAACACAGCATCTGCAACTGACAAAGGGTAGTTTTAATTATTAGCTTATATAACAAAGTAGGCTGCTTGGTTAACACTTTCATGCACGCTTCTCATGATTTGAATATCACAGGCTGACCTGAATTTGCTGGTAGGAGGTTCGTTCTTAAAAGAGTTGATCATGGGCTCCTGGGTAGCTCAGTGGGTTAAGCCTCTGCCTTCAGCTCAGGTCATGATCTCAGGGTCCTGGGATCGAGCCCCGCATCGGGCTCTCTGCTCAGCGAGGAGCCTGCTGCCTCCTCTCTCTCTGCCTGCCTCTCTGCCTACTTGTGATCTCTCTCTGTGTGTCAAATAAATAAAGTCTTTAAAAAAAAAAAGAACTGATCATGATACTAAGCACAACTCCCCATTGGACTCTTTGGATGTCATATTCAAGAGCCTGCCTCAGACACACATCCAGGCACATCTCAACAAGATGGGCAAATCTCCACAATTAGCCTCCCTATTGGCTTCCTTAATCTCTCTTCTGCCCACTTTGAGATCTGAAAGTCTGGAAGAGGTTATACAGATCACTTTCTCTTTTCGCTTCCCAAATCCTTAGAAAGCTGACTCCCTCTTGAAGAGGCATCCACTCGACCCCTGGCCCTTGCTATAGGGCAAAGAAGAGTTCAGGTTACATACAGACTGGTTTTATGGTGTGATACGATTTCCAAACCCAGGAAGGCCCTGTGCCCCCTCTCATCACCTCCCAGCACTACCTTCCGCCCCTGCGCGTGCACGCGCACGCGCGCACACACATACACACACACACACACACAGTCTCCCTTCAACCTTGCTGACACAAATTGCCTGATTGGAGACCCATCTCTATACTTGATGACTTTGTTCCCCATAAAATTGCAAATAACTTTTGAAAGAAAAATAATCATGAGCTTATTCATGTATGGAGGGGACAGTACAAAGTAAGAGAAAGAGCCTTGGGCCAGAAGAGTCAAGGTCTGTGTTCTAATCCTAGCAGTCCTTCTTCCTTCTCTGTAACCTAAGCCTCTGCTTCAGCTGCCCGCTATATTATAAGGGGATGGTGGCATTTGAACCATTCATTCATCCAGCAAATCTTACCACTGCCAGTTGTTGTTTTAAGTGCAGAAGACACAGCAGTGAGCAAAACGAAATCCCTGCTCCCACAGAGTTCATATGCAAGTCAGAGAGACAGATAATAAACAGTAAACACATGTGTAATCTATCGTCAAGGAGTGGTGAACTGTGAGAATCGAAACAAAGCAGAGTAAAGAGACAAGAATGAAAAGGGATGCTAGTTTAGGTCACGGTGAAGGAAATTCTTTTGGAGGCAGTGACAGATCAGCAGAGGCCTAAAGAAAGTAAGTGATGTGAATGTGACATGATGCTAGCTGGCAGAAGAACATTCCAGATTGGGGAGTGGTAAGTGTGAAGGTCATTTTACTTGGCATGTTTGAGGAAAATAAAGAAGCCCATATGGTTGCAGTAAAGAGTTAGTTGGAGTGCTGTCCAGAGGCCAAAATATATGGGGCACTGGGGGCCAGCATAATGACTCTGGTGTATATGTGTTCTAAGTGACACAGGAAACCACTACAGAGTTTTGGGCAGGGGATTCACAAGGTCTGACTTCTTCTAGAATGCTCACTTGGGCTGACATGCTCAGGACAAATTGTTGAGTGTCCAGAGGGGAAAGAGGGAGAGCCAGGAAGAGTTGATGCTCCCCTAAGGAGAGAGAGAGATATTCATGGCTTAGACTAGAGTGGGAGAGGTGAAAGAGGTAAGAAACAAATGTTTGGAACATAACATTAAATAATTACATATAGGGTAAGAGTTTCATGCCATGGAATAAGAAAAGAATAAAGGCTGGCTTCAATATTCTGGGCTGTACAGGAACAGGATGCCATTAACTGAGATAGAGAAGCCTGGAGAAGAAGGTTTTGAGAGGAAACACCAACATCTTGTTTGGGACATGTTAAGTTAGGGTTGTCCATTGGCTGTGGCAGGGGAAGATCGAGTGGGCAGTTGTGTACACAGAGCTGGACAGTCAGAGCTAGGGATATACATTTGGATTTATGAGTTACACATGGTAATGGCATTTATAACACCAGGTAGGGTCACCTGGGTGGTGACTCTTGCTAGAAAAGAGAAGAATTCCAATAAGAAAAGGATTCCAATCTATTAGTGAATTAAATGAGATGAGCCCCTAGAACAGTGTATCAAGAGTCTTTAGGGCTGCAAGCCAAGTACCAGAAACCTCAAGTAAAATTAGCTTGAACAATAAGACCATTTATAACGTAACATAATTCTGGAAGAAGAGTAGTTCTGAATTTTGTTTGTTCATTGGCTGAAAGATGTCACCAGGGACCAAGACCCCTTCATCTTTGGATTTTGCTATTCTCATAACAGCAAGATGGCTGCTGCAGCTCCGGATGTCCCATCCTCTCACAGTGTCCAGAGATGGGATAAAAGGAACAGCATTTATCATCTCTTTTTTAAGAGGAATTCCCTTGTCAACTAAACCAGAATGGGTTACAGACTCATGCCTAAACTAATCTTAGCAGGGAGGTATACCCCTGTGCCTACCATAGCAACATAGAATCTGGGGAGTAGAAGAGACCTTGAAAGTCCATGTATCCTCATGACTTTGTGCATTAGACAAGGTTCCAGTGAGAAATATAAGACCTAGTTGAATTATCCTAAACAGGAATTTAGAGGATTTGATGCCAGCACCAGCTATGAAGGAGGACAGAACATAGCAAAACCAAGGGTAGTACAGCTGTCCAGGCTGGTACAGGAAGACCTCACCACACCCAACAAGAGCTCAGACCTTCGGTCCAGGGGCACAGCCAGCCAGCCCACAGAGACATTGCTGAATGAGGGACGCTAACCAATAAGCACTCTGACCTCACCTCCTTCCTCCCTCCAACCAGAAAATAGAGGTGAGGCTCAGGCACACAGCAGAGAAGGGTGGAGAAGGTTCTGGAAGAACAGATGGAAGCTAACCAGCCTGCCCCAGGGGGAAGATCAGCTACCCCAAAAACCACTTATTTCACCTTGGGATAACTGACTTCTGGAAAGATCCCAGTCGACCTGGGATGGCGGGGGTGGGGGCAGGGGCAGGGGAAGAGGGTCCTGTATAGAACAGGCCTAATGCCTCGTCCCCATGACAACAGTTTAGACAGACGACAACAACCCACACACCTCACAGCCCGGTGTCAGAGCAAAAGATCTTAAGATTAGTTTAGTCCCTGACCCCAGTGTCCACGGGAGATTGAAGGTTAGGGTCTCCACGTATCTTTTCCTACCACAGTAGCTCTCAACCAGGGGCAATTTTACCCTTCAGGAGATACTGGCAATGTCTGGAGATATTTCTCATTGTCACAACTTCAGGGAGGATGTGCTCCCGGAATCCAGTGGGTCGAGCCCAGGATGCTACCAAACATCCCACAAGGCACAGAACGCTGTGACCCCAAATGTCAAATGAGAAAGTCAGCAGGTGGGAGATCTTCCCCAGGAGCCACAGCCCAAAGTTGCCCCTGCGTACCTGCGCTGAAATCTTTGTTTTCAGGGTGAGTTAATAAGAAACAGCACAGGGCCTTCTGAGGGTAGGGAGGGAAGGAGTTAGTGGGAGCAGAGTTGCAGGGGGGAGGTGGGTGAGAGAAGAGAGGCTCTGTGCTCAGCAGGGAATGGTCCTTATTGAATTCCCCTCTGTCTAATAATGGCTAATAGCTGGGAGCACGAGCCTGTGGCCACAGTGGACCCATGCCAGCTGCAGGGCTGCGTGCGAGCCATATCACACCCCAACACCCGCTCTTTGCAGGCAAGCATGTAAACAAGAACGCCAGCCACAAGAACATAAGAAAGAAATAAAAGTTGTTTGGTCTGCCGTCAGGAACAGATTGTTGAAATATTCTAACCCCAGTCCAAAAGGAACAACCAACAATAACAATTAGGAGACCACGTCCGACATTTAAATAGACGAAGCCTGCATTTTCCTCGTGCCAGGCCCATTTCCAAGGGGACCAGCCGCTGGCCCAGCCCTGTGGGCTTACCATGGCCCGATGAGCCCTCCTCTCTGTGCAGTCACCCACGCTAGGACCAAAACATGTAAAAATGTCACCTGTGGCCATGAATTAGGAGCAGGTGAACTTAGCTTTCTGCTAAAGGTCAGCAGGTGTATTCTGACAGACAATTGCAATCGTACCTCTATTTCTCACTCACTATAGATGGCAAGTTTATAGATGAATAGAAAATACTGTGTTTTAAGTGAGTCTTTCAGACACTCGAAGCTACCCCATTTAAGAACAACCTCACTGATGGAAAATTGGGGGGGTAAAAGGCTTTCTAAAGGGTATACACTCTCTTTGTTTCAATAAGCACCAAGTATATTGACAATAAATCCATCTTTTTTTAAAGATTTTATTTATTTATTTGACAGACAGAGATTACAAGTAGGCAGAGAGGCAGGCAGAGAGAGAGGAGGAAGCAGGCTCCCCGCTGAGCAGAGAGCCCGACTCGGGGCTCGATCTCAGGACCCTGGGATCATGACCTGAGCCGAAGGCAGAGGCTTTAACCCACTGAGCCACCGAGGCGCCCCTAAATCTATCTTTTAAAGTGACTCAAGGCAATTGTTATAATTTCATAAGAAGAAAACAAGATGTCCTCAGACCTTGGATCACTTTGCGCGGGCAGTAAATGAACTCAAATCGTGCTTTTCTTCCTTTGGTTCTTGTGCAAACTCCCAAAACTCCCCTTTATCCTCCCTTTGTCTAGCTCTTAGCTATTACTCTTCACGCACAACATTAGGCCCGTTCACCCATAATCCTTGCTTTCTAGCAACTGCTGCTGAGTCCTAAGGCAGTGGTTCTCAATTGTTTGCAGCATACTGAAATCTCCTGGAAGTTTAAAAAATTATCTGTGTCCGGGTGTCTCTCTGGAGTTGTGATTTCATTAGTCTGTGGCCTGACCTGGGCATAGGGATAGTTTAAAACCCTCCCAGGTAAGTCTGCTGTGCACCCAAAGCTGAGAACCACTAGAATAGGAATATCCTATCTTGTTAGAATTAGGCATGAAATAAGAGTTGATTATGATCTGAGAGATTTTCCTATGAATAAGCTTTAGCATATGAACCTTTCTGGCATGTATTGTGGTACTCTTTGGGTCTCTTGTTTTCATCCTTAGCTGAACTGCAAGGAAGTGATTAGAGGAGGGAAAGAGGTAGGATGTATCCGTGACGAGTGCTGGGCATCCTGAGCTCAGTTGCAAAGGATCAAACCTTGACTCTGTTGTTTACTGTGTGACCTTGGGCAAGTGGCTTGATCTTCCTGTGCCTCGACCTCATTAGTAAAGTGTTGCAAGGATTCAATGGGTTAGTGCACACAGAGGACAGAATGCCTAGCACCAGAGCCCAT
This sequence comes from Mellivora capensis, assembly GCA_004024625.1. Classification (NCBI taxonomy): domain Eukaryota; kingdom Metazoa; phylum Chordata; class Mammalia; order Carnivora; family Mustelidae; genus Mellivora; species Mellivora capensis. The sequence goes on from PISX010000655.1 coordinate 68,401, forward strand.
CACAACCCCAGAGACTGAAACGGAAGGAAGCTATCACCAGCCCAGGCTGGAAGGGGCAGGGGAAGTAGTGTTATCAGAATCCCGTGAAAGCCAATGCTCAGGTGGTGACACAGAGCAACTGTCAAAGCCGAGGCGAGGAAGCAAGGAGACAGTGGGGAAGAAATACCCCGACCTCTCTCTCCTTCCAACCTCTGGTCTCCTGCGGCTGCGTCTCACAGGCTGAGCCCCCGGGAGAAGCCGGGAGTGGAAGGAGAGCAGCCCTCCAGGGTGGGGGTCAACATCTCAGGGCACAGAGCTAAGCGGGAAAGGGAGGAGAATGAATCAGGGTGTTGGGGGGGGCAGTAAATAGAAGAATAACCCACACAGTCAGCAGTTACTAATTATTGGATGACCCGGGAAGTCAGCAAAGAAAGTCCTTCTTGCCCTAGAACATCAGCTGTAGAATCCAGAGGCTTGTCCCCAGCAGCCACACTCATCCTGAAAGAAAGGTGCCATCATCACAGGTGGTTAGCACCCAGCTGGGATGGCTCAACACGGCTCTGGGCAAAAGTCCAATCGGAACACGGGTCCTGAGCTTGTTGGGGATTTCAGGGCTGGCAGAGCCCCTCATCCCCACGGACCAGCCAGCGCTCCCCTCTGAGTGGTTACCTCACGTGCTCTCCTCAGCTTCCTTCTCACCCCTGCCTGAATGTATCAGCAACAGCTCGGAGTCCACTTCCCCTGCTCATTGAAACACATTCCTGAGCCTGGTTTGCAGCCTGCTTTGGAATTTCTTCCTCTGTCCCTTCCCCGCCCCCAAACACCTCCTCATTCCTCTCACTCATGAATGTTGACCTTTTGTCCAATAAAGACTCCAGTCTCCCGACCTCCCACTTTCTCCTCGAGGGGCCATTCTCAGCTGTGTTCGCATTTGCCTTACAAAACTGTCCTTGGAGTCTCGCTACCTGTCCAATACCGAGTTACATAAAGTGGAGGCAGAACCCCTACCTTCCAGCAAGTTCCATTCTAAGTGTGAGGGTTAAGAGGCAGTGCTCAAGGCGACTGCTGGCTTTCCCCACAGATATCTACGCCGCGTGACATTTCCTCCCCACGTTTTGTCATGACACCATATTGCAAACGAAAATGATCAACTTTTAGGTCCCTGCCGGGTGCCTTGGCAACCTTTTCATACCGTGCTGATATGCACACTTGGCTGTACAGGGAGCCCTGCTGTGACCCTATCTTCATTTACACCATCAAGCTTTTTGCAGATCCTGTGACTAGATGTTCCTTTACCAGATTTAATTGAACTATTCATCCTTATTACTCCATTATGTGCATTCCAAATTCCTCTGGATTCATGCTTTCCATCACATACACGTTGTGCTATCCTAACAGCCATCACTGGGCTCTGTTCCCCCTCACGAGTCTGGCAGATGTTACTACCCGGCTCTTCTGAGGAAAGAGAGAAGAGCTCTGCTCCCACTAACTGCTTCCCTCCCAGAACTTAGGAGCAGGTAAGCAAAAGCATCATCATCATGTACCAGTGCCCCCAGAAAATGCTGGGGGTTGAAGCTGAGAAGCGGTACCTGCTCAAGTCTGAGTTGGCAGGGTTTGAACTATGGATTTGGGGTCAACCTGGGCAAAAGCGACAGCAGAAGTAGTAGAGCTCACTGAACACACAGGCCTTAGAGAGTCAATCAATCCCTGCCCTCAGGGGGCTTACATTTTATTTTTATTTATTTACTTTTGGTAAGTTCTGCAATTTCTTTTTTTTTTTTAATGTAATTGACACACAATGTTTATGTTAGTTTCAGGTGTACAACCTAGTGATTGGACAAGTTTAGACATTAGGCTGTGTTCACCCCAAGTGTAACTACTCTATCTGTCCCATTACGTCACTATTACAATATCACCGACTGTGTTCCTTACAAAGGGGCTTGCATTTTTAGATAAGGAGAGAGGACACAGCATGTCCACACATGCATGCGCACACACAAGTGCACACACGGATATGCACACAACACACTCCTACCCCTAATGATGCAGGCTAGCAAAGGATGAGTGTCAATTAAGTAGCACAAAAGTAATAATAACTGAGATGCATTCTAAAAATCTGTAATACAGGGGTGCCTGGGTGGCTCAGTGGGTTAAGCCTCTGCCTTCAGCTTGGGTCATGATCTCAGGGTCCTGGGATCGAGTCCCGCATCGGGCTCTCTGCTCAGCGTGGAGCCTGCTTCCCTCTCTCTCTCTCCCTCTCTCTCTGCCTACTTGTGCTCTCTGTCAAATAAATAAATAAAATCTTTTTTAAAAAATCTGTAATACAGACATTTCCCTTAATCACGACTCATTATCTACCCCCCAGTAATTTCCATTTCAGTTATATTGGTGGGATTTCTACTATATTTCTTAATCTGCCTGTTTCCACATGCATAAATTTGGTGGCTGAAAAATTTCTCCCACTTCCACATCCAATGTACTGGTTGACATTTTGAATTCACGACACATCCACAAATTTACTACCAGCTTTTCCATCCATATCTAAAGATGTGTGTTGAGATGATGTCTTAAAATGTAAATACTTTTAAAGTAGAAATTATCTGAAAATAACTCCCCATCTGGGTAGGTTGAAGTGTATGCTTTATAGCTTCCATTCCCTTTTTTTTTTTTCAGGGTGGGCACTATAACAAAGCCAATACCTCCAAAAACATGCCTCACCACCCCTCCACTGAAATACACATTTGCCCACATGTATCATTAGCAAAGAGAAGACGAAGCCCAATACTGAGCAACGAGTGATTTTAAAGAACATCTCAGCTTTTAGCTTACAATGGCAGGCACCCTAACTTCCCAAAGAGGCTGTGCTTGCTGCGCACTCCTGGGAAAGACGCGGTGGGTCTTGTTCAGCCTGGCTTTCCAATATGGAGCACGGGGCTCTATGTGTAGCCACCCAGGGAAATGGGGATGGATGAATCTATTGAATAACTGATGAATGGGAATGGGGTCTCATAGGCATTACTACTCCTGGAGAGCAGGAATGGGCCAAGGAGTCATTCTGAGAAAGGAAGCATTATCTACGGGGTCAATCACCTTCCCTGGCAAAAGCACACCCCAGAGCGTAGCCCCATTTGCACTGAGGGTTGATGACTGAGCTGGTGGTTGGCGGGTCCCTTCCTGGTCTGGGAAAGGATCTTATTTAAAGGCAAGGCCTTCATCACCCTTTGGAATGCATGGCGCGAACCCTTCCAGACGATGGGGCAGCTCAGACTAGGACCAGCTTACTTGGCCTCTCTGTCATGTCCCTTCTTAATAAAATACTCTATCGGGGTGCCTGGGTCACTCAGTGCGTTAAGCCTCTGCCTTTGGCTCAGGTCATGATCTCAGGGTCCTGGGATGGAGCCCCGCATCGGGCTCTCTGCTCTGCGGGGAGCCTGCTTCCCTTCCTCTCTCTCTACCTGCCTCTCTGCCTACTTGTGATCTCTGTCTGTCAAATAAATACATAAAATCTTAAAAAAATACTCTATCATTACTTCCATAAAACTGGAATACCAGATTATGTGTAAACTAGGGTACATTCAAAAAGTTCCTAACAAATAGTTACTCCAATTCTAAACTAATTCCCAGGTCTGACATAGGGAGAGAAAAAGAATTTAGTCTCAAAGGGACATTTGGATTTCACTTGGAACACATTCCAAGAAAATTGTCCAAGACAATAAGCCCTGTAGTGTTTTGTGATTTAATTTAGCTTGTGGATAAATCCCATCATGAGGAAAGGGGAAAAAGGCGCCTCTAGATAGTGAAGTGTCACTGATGTTGTCAGCTTCCTCTCTTGGCTCAACCTGGCAAAATGAGAGTGAAGAAGGAACCCATCCGACAGGAGCGGTCGGAGCCCATCGGTGTCCCTGGCCCACACATGGCACTTCTCTCGCATCAGACATCGGAGTCTCATCTGTGAAGATCAGGCTGTGTAGATGGACCGGGAACAACACCGTATTGAACTACATGTTAAGAACTACTCTCATGGGTTCTATAGGTCATGGGGTGTCAATTCTCCTCCAGTCACATGAACTATGCCCAGAGTCATTTGAGCCTTGACAATATTGCTTAATACCTCAAATAAATGAAGTCATACTGAGTCACTGGTAGGAGAAATCTACCGGCAGGACAGGAGTACCCTGGTTGACACTAGTCAGGGTGTACAAGGCAGTCCAAGTAAACAGACGCAGATAAGCAGGCGTGGCCACGGGATATTCACGCCTTGGCTTTGGTGGCACTGTGTGACTCATGTCACGACTCAGGTTTGCCTTTGCTTCAAGCGAGTACAACCTTTAGCATACTTGTTTTTGCAGAAACTGAATTAAAGAGGGATTATTCATTTGTAAACTTCTTTTTTCATGTAACTAGTCTTAAATAGCACCTCTGTGCGTTATAACAATTTTTTAAAATTTCAATGAAGATAATCATTTTCGAGGATCTGTCTATGATAAAGTACATTCCTATAAAGAAAGGTAGATGGGTAATCAAATGACTACTGAATTTACAATCTCATAATCTAGGACACTCCTTCCCATAAAACTTTACCTCACCTACCTCGAAGAAGCTGCTTCCTTGACTGCGTTAACTGAGACAACAATTAAGCAATGGGGATGTCTTCTCTTCAGACCCCAGCACAAAGCCAACAGTCCCGCTGATGACTGGTTGCTAACAAAGGCTAGAAAACAAGGAGTCCTGTGTGACAGATCTATTCATTCACCAGGCCTCAGCGCTGTGGGAGTCAGCATTTTGGCATGAACAGGCCAATGGCTTCGGGGTCAAGAGAGAAGCAATTAATCAAACCAGTAGGAAGAGAAATGAAAATCAAGCAGACAGTTATGAAGACCAGATAAGAAGAACAACAATCCAATATCTGTAGGGGTAAACAATGCTCCCCTTTGCACACTGTGGAATGTGCAATCAAGTATGAATGGGGGGGGAGCCAGAAATAAAGAAATGGTACCCTCCACTCCCATTCCCACAGACACGGCTTTTCTCTCCCTAATTTGCAGACCCCTCACTCCTTGGGCTCTGCACCTGGGTTACCCACCTCCAGGTCTGTGGAAGCCAAGGCCAGTGCAAGGATGGGAGCCACCCGGGAAGAGGGAGGAATGAGAAACACACATTCTGCCATTAGTGAGAAATGGAACTTTCCCAGTCAATCATCTTGAAAGTCAATTAATTCCTAGGGCGACGGTGTCCTTCTTCTTTTTGTCCCGTGCTCACACATCCTAACGCTGCACCATAAACAAAGTAAGAAGGCAAATCTAGACCAACCTGCCTTCAATGGTGCATGTAGCAAAAAAACCTTAAAAATAGGAGGTGAGCGTTTTGTTTAAATTTCAAAAGCAATCACGTCTTTTATCAAAGGCTTCATGTCACTGGGACACCTGTGTCAGCCTCGCCTTCCTCCCACTGGGCTTTGGGGTAAGGGAGGAGCCACAGCCTGTGACCAATGAAGAAAGACTCGAGGGTAGATGGAGTGACTAGATCTGATTTGTGTTGTGCACAAAATGGGCAATCTGTGAGCTGTGGAGATCCTTTGTCTTCAGCTTCCCGAGAGAAGGGTAAACTGAGTCCCGGGCTCAGGACCAGGAAAAGAAAACACAGGGAGACCATCTCCTGATTTGGCCTGCCAGTTTTCACGGAGCCGTCCTTTGGTAGGACAGCTGCCTTCTGTGGTGGGGCCACCTAAGAAGCACAGGGGGAAATATCTCAACATGAGAACCAGACCCAGACGGAAATATGCTTTCAGGGAAGGGATGTGTCTTGTTGCTCATTGTGGTTTTACAATACATGAGCCGAGTTTATATAGCAACCGTAAAAATGCAGCTCTGTATAATATTGTCATACTTGAGCTATGTGCATGTTTATTATTTCCTTACCGACAACAGCTGGAGAAAATGGCTAAGTGGGTTTGGGGAAGAGGAAAGGGAGATGCAGAGAGAATCCAAGCACCAGAATGGACAGCCTACAACTTCCTTGATAATGAAGCTCTAGATACAGTCATATGTCATTGGTATCAAAGTGTCGGGACTTCATTTTTTCTTCCAAACACAGAAGTAAGGGTGGATATAAGCCAGGACTGTAAAAATAAAGCAGATGAGGCTCAAGACTGTTTTACCTTGATTTCTCGAAGTTCTATATTCGGCCCCTCTCCCCATGGGGTCCTTGTTTTCTTTTTGCAGGTGCAAACTTGTCATCGCTTAGGATGCATCTATTAACTCTTCTCTTGACTCAAGAAATGCAAGAGCTCGGATTGCACCTGCTGACTGTTAAGACCCAGGTTCAGCTGTGCTACCAAATCCCTCTGCAACCTGGGACAGGCCCATGCTGCCTGAGCAGGTCTTTCTGCCCTGCTAAAGGCTGCTAAAGCAGGATTCTGGGCTCTTAAAATTATGTCAGGCAAGAGCACCAGCCCCTTGCTCTTTCTCAATAGCTTGCCTTTGCTCCTACCCTCTCCCTGGCTTGAGATGACCTTCTCTTACCCCCTCCACATCCACCCCCATTGCCCTCTGTTCCCTAAGTCTCCAACACTCAGCTAAGGTATTGCCTCCTCCAGGAAGCCTGCCCTGAAATCCTTAAGCAGTCCTCTTTCATTGACTTCCCTCTTTGGATTCCTCAGTATCTCTTCGCATTCGTCTGTTCAGCTAAACGGAAAACCTTTTGGAGGCAGGAACGATGCCCTTTCCATCTTTGTGTCTCCCAAACTAGTCACCACGGTGGGCGCTCAGCTAATGCAGAGATGAATAACGTTAATACACATCTGTAGCCACTTCACTACACTGATGCCAGCAAGGGCAGAGTTTGAATTCATCCATCGGTTAGTCCAAGAGCGACCAAGTGGACAGTGGGCCCCAGCCAGGTGCCCCACAAAATATATACAGCACTCAGGAGGGAAGACAGAGTGATGGAAGGAACACTGTAACCTCAGTTTACCGTTGGAAAGTCCATGTGTTTCGTCCTTCTCATAGCATATCAGTAGCATCCTCTTTGGATGAATGGTAAGATACACGTTCCTGTCATATATAATATACATTATAGTATATTTTATATAGCAAATCTATTTTATATAATATATATTATATATCAAATATATTTTATATGATATATATTACATATAAGTATATTTTATATATCAAATATACTATAGTATATATTAGATATATCATATATATCTATACATTATATGTATTATATCATATGCTATTATAAAGTCTCAGTCCTGTACTAAATTCCATTGGATCCCCTAGAAGACTGAGAGCACCAAAGACTCGTAGGCTTCAGGTTATATTCCCTTACTCCTGAGAGTCTGGCAGGCTGTTAAGCTGGTGTGACAGAGGAGTATTTGGGAGGTTTCTGCAAATCTATTTATTTCACTACCTGAGTTGAATCGGAATATTCAGCAGAGAAACACACTATACCTTTTTGGTTAAGAGGGACCCCAAAATGCAGAGATGCTGAGAGGGGCCCAGTGCGTTCTGGACATGCTCTGTTCACAGTTAGACAGATGCAGGTCTCTCCCTTGCACAAAATGAACACTGAGGCTAACCAGAAGAGGGGTGAACAAGCCCTTCCTTGTCACCTTATTAGTCAGACTGCTTAAGCTCATTGAGTCTCTAGGACCCTCTGAGCTCCTGAATGTAGACGTGACACTGTTGCTCTTCAGATAAAGTTAAGTGCCCAAGAGTTTCCTGGCTTCGCCACCGCGTCACTGAAAACTAAGCTGTAGCCAAGACCATTCACCAGCTGTCCCGAGAGTGAATGTTTATTTTAGGTAGGAAGTGCTGCTCTTACCCCTGTGAGAGTAGGGAATGCCAGAGGTACTGGGGATCACTGGAAACTCTTTAAATTAGGATATGTTGGAATGAGGATGTGTTGGAACCCTTGGTGCATTAAAGCAAGGGAGGGGGAGAAGCAACATAGTTTGCTCTGCATTTGGTGATACAGTAATTACAACTCCCCTTAAGAGCAGTTAAATAATCACTTTTCATTTTCTAACCTAAAAGTAATGAGCACTGTGGCTTTACTTGGTAATTGAAGTTGACAGAATGCTAGAAAGAGCCTCATGATATGCCCCTAACATCGAGGGAGTATTTCCTCTTTGTTTATCATTAAGGGAGTGTTTATTCATATCTTTATGGCTTATCCCGGGTTTAAAACAGAGGAAGTAAAGGCGATATTCTCAGGAAAATCTTTGGGGTAAAGTTCCAGTCATTTATCGTATGATTTCAGTACTTAATCTGGCACAAACCCATTAATAAGAATTCCATTTTTTTAATTAACATACAATGTATTATTTCTTTTAGGGGTACAGGTCTGTGACTCATCAGTCTTATATAACACCCAGTGCTCATTACAACACATATCCTCCCCAGTGTCCATCACCCAATTACCAAGCCCCCTCCCCTTCAGCAACCCTCAGTTTATTTTCTGATTAAGACTCTCTTACGGCTTGTCTCCCTCTCTGGTTTCCTCCTGTTTCCTTTTTTGCTCTCTTTCCCTATGATCTTCTGCCTTGTCTCTCAAATTCCACATATCAGTGAGATTATATGATAATTGTCTTTCTCTGATTGACTTATTTTGTTAAGCATAATAGCCTCTAGATCCAACCATGTTTTTGCAAATGGCAAGATTTCAAATTTTTGGTGCCTGCATACTATATAGCACATCTTCTTTATCCATCCATCTGTCGATGGACATCTGGGCTCTTTCCATAGTTTGGTTATTGTGTGCATTGCTGCTATAAGCATTCAAGTGCACGGGTCCCTTCAGATCACTACATTTATACCTTTAGGGTAAATACCCAGTAGTGCGATTGCTGGGTCATAGGGTAGTTCTATTTTCAACTTTTTGAGGAACCCCCATGCTGCTTTCCAGAGTGGCTGCACCAGCTTGCACTCCCACCAACAGTGTAGGAGGGTTCCCCTTTCTCTGCATCTTGCCAACACCTGTCGTTTCCTGACTTGTTAATTTTAGCCATTCTGACTGGTGTGAGGTGGTATCTCATTGTGGTTTTGATTTGTATTTCCCTGATGCCGAGTGATGTGAAGCACTTTCTCATGTGTCTGTTGGCCATCTGGATGTCTTCTTTGCAGAAATGTCTGTTCATGTCCTCTGGCCATTTATTGATTAAATTATTTGTTCTTTGGGTAACAAGTGATCCATTTTGCCATCATAATCTGAATGTATCCCTGGGAATAAAAACAGACCAAAACAGGGGCACCTGGGTGGCTCAGTCAGTTAAGCATTTGCCTTCAGCTCAGGTCATGATCCCAGGGTCCTGGAATGGAAAACTGCTTTGGGCTCCCTGCTCTGTGGAGAGTCTGCTTCTCTCTCTCCCTCTGCCCCTCCCTCCACCTGTTCGTGTTCTCACTCATTTACTCTCTCTCAAATAAGTAAATAAAATATTTTAAAAAAAAAAAACAAAAAACAGACCAAAACAAGTGGGACAGCTACAGTGCTCTGGAGCCTCTTCCGGAAGTTCTCACCAGTTCTCCAAAGAGCCTACGACATCAGAGGTCAGACACTAGCTATTCAAACTATTCCCATCAGGGAGAAGAATGCCCATGACCTCAGCAGACAGAGCGGCAGGGGTGGAGGTTCCACCAAAAGTTATTTGGAGACCGGAAGGTCGACCCTGCAATATCATCAGTAACTTCCCCTCCCTCCCCTACCTCCCTACCTCCCAGCCCCAGCCCAAAATCTTCCGAAATCTTCCCCTTGGTGTTGAATGGGTTAGATTTGCTGAATTATAGTTAAACCTGGATGCCCAGGCTTGCACAAAGTATTTGATAAGGAATCTCAGGAATTTGGGTCTTTTCTTTAAGTTGGCAAATTCTAATTTCAGTTTTCAACTTTACTGACCTTTGTTATAAACAAGTAAAATTTATTTTCCTAATTTCAAGTAGATTTAAAGGAAACTAGGTTAAGGAACTAAGATACAACATAGTGCTCCCACTTCAGCCCGCTGAAATAAATATAAATGTAGCCTTTTCCTGGAATACTGGAAGATTCTTTATTACCATTAAAAGACAACAACTTTAACTCAGGCTTATTTTATATGTATGCTCTCTTATTCTTTTTGTGTTAACAATAGGATGTTTTCATATGTGTATTTGCTACAGTTATCCTTGACTGATAGACATTCAGTATTAAAGTTGCTACCAGATAGTTTATAAATCAGAAAATAATTCAATGTAAATCAACTGAAGATCTATTTTAATTTTCTACCATGTTTCAGCAAACAAAACAACTACTTCCATTGTCGTGTACATCGCAGAAAATGTATCCTCTAGTTTTTTTCCTTTGCCACATGTTTCCGTTAGAAGTTCAGGAAATAGAGATGCTAATGAGGGGGGGAGGAGCCAGACAGACCAGTCACCTGCCAGGTCCACAGGTCTAGTCACCACATTCCAAGATATGCTCTTACAAGTCAAAAAAACAAATTAATTTGATCTCTGTTCCAGTACAAATCTGATCCTTAGGAATTTACTCAGATTAACCAAATGGATAAAAGATTGATGCATCACCTATAGATATCAGGTGAAAAATACAAGGTAGGAAAGTCAGGTAGAACCAGGATGGTTGGTACTTCTAGAAGGAGCTGGTGCTCTGCTTTGAAATCTCAGAAATTTGCTTTTATCTGCGTCCATGGGTGACATCAACCAAAATTCAGATGTCCTTAGGGAACCACGAAAGTCAAAAAGCATATTGTTGGTGGGAATGCAAGCTGGTGCAGCCACTCTGGAAAACAGTATGCAGGTTCCTCAAACAGTTGAAAATAGAGCTACCCTACGACCCAGCAATTGCACTACTGGGTATTTACACTAAAGATACAAATGTAGTGATCCGAAGGGACACCTGCGCCCCAATGTTTATAGCGGCAATGTCCACAATAGCCAAACTATGGAAAGAGCCCAGATGTCCATCGACAGATGAATGGATAAAGATATATACCACATTTAAATACATATATACCACATCAATGGAATATTACGCAGCCACCAAAAATTTGAAATCTTGCCATTTGCAATGACGTGGTTGGATCTAGAGGCTATTATCCTAAGCAAAATAAGTCAATCAGAGAGAGATAATTACCATATGATCTTATTGATATGTGGATTTTGAGAGACAAGGCAGAGGATCATAGGGAAAGAGAGCAGAAGTGTGGGATCTCCTGGAAGGTGCCCTAGATTAATTGGAAAATTGGAAAAAGAAGGTCTCTACCTGAAAGTTAAATGAGAAGATCAATATATAGAATACAGAATACTTAAAAGTATGCTTATATCTGTGTTCTCCAAAGAATGACCAGAATAAATACCTCAAAGATGCCATGTAAGATTGCCTTCCCCCCAGCTGCTAGGAGAGGAGCTAGAATGGGGCTGAGGGGTGATTGCCTAACCTGAGAGCAGGAATAGTTGTGGGGACAAACAACAGGGTTGATGAGGGGAATGGCAGGATTGTTCTCTCCTCCCCATTTCCCTGTACCCAGCTACCAAATCAGAGAGCAGGAAGGCCCAGCTGTGAAAATGATTGGTAAACAATGGAACATTATCCAAATGTAACATGATGAGTGATAGCTGAAGTCTTTATTACTGATAATACAAAAGACCTGAGGTTCCAACTATGACAACCAATTTACACCTTTAGTGTGAAACTAATATTTCTTCGAGGGCGAGTCAGGCCAGAGAGGATGATAATAAATGAGTCCAAATTAAGGATAAAATCAGGAAAGGTGATCCTCTTAGATAATCTAGGGAAAATGCTTGGACTTACCCATGACCTGGAGTAACTAGGTTTGAGGGCGTTTGCATGTGTGCACTAAGGGAGACTTAAGAAAGTCTGTGGAGGAAGTAGCATTCTGCAATTATAGGCCATTACATTGCATCGTGCCTGGGGAAAGGCTAGTGTGCAAAAGAGTGGTAGACTCCGTGGAGTCTGGGTGCAGGGAGCAGAAGAATGTGCCCATGTTCACTCATGGGGGCAAGGGAATGTACTTTGCAGAGGGGAAAGGATGCCTTAAGAATTTATCTTAAGATTCTGCTCTGAAATATGACTGGAGCATACTAGCCCAGTGGTTTTCAGAACTTTCAAGTATGGAGAAAACTTTTGGGGAGAAGGGGTTTCTTTTAGATCTAAGAAAGCTCTAAGTTTCCCCCACAAGTATTACCATTGTTCCTAAAAATTGTATGCAAAAATCCCAACATGAGATTTGTGTCTTCTAAGTGTCCAGTTCTCAAGGAGCTGAAGTTTACTATCAAAATGCTTCAGCACAATAGTTGACAATGTATTTTCAACATTTCCTGCATGTTCTTTAATTTCATTCTTTCTCATGACAAGCGTCGACTGGAAACTAAGATTCGCCACTTTGTCTAAAGACTCAATTGTATTAGGTAATAGTTTGAACATTTCATGTATCGCTTTGTTTTCTGCTTCCTTTTATAAAAGTCAGATTGGAACTGGGGGAAAAAGAGTCAAATAATTGCACAAGTATCAGTGCGCAAAGACGAGAACACAAAAACACAACAGCTGACTGTAGGCAACGTCATCTTGCAGTAGCCTGAAATCTACTAGTTGGTTAGCGTCTACATCGAGAGCTCGAAAGGCTGTTTAGGAGTGCCAAAATACAATATAGAATAGTAAAGGCTAATCAAGACATACTTTGAGGATCTTCCGCTTGTGAAAAAACTCTAGTAAAAAAAAAACCCACAAATACAACAATGTTTTTTTTTAAAGATTTTATTTATTTATTTGCCAGAGAGAGAGAGAGAGAGAGAGGCAGGCAGAGTGGCAGCAGAGGCAGAGGGAGAAGCAGGCTCCCTGCGGAGCAAGGAGCCCGATGTGGGACTTGATCCCAGGACGCTGGGATCATGACCTGAGCTGAAGGCAGCCGCTTAACCAACTGACCCACCCAGGCGTCCCTACAACAATGTTTTGAAATAAATTCAGCAACACACATTCACAAACAAGCAGAGCACAGATGTGAAACACTGTTCCATCCCCAGATGTGATGTTCTCGCAGCTCATATGGAATTCGTGATGACATCAGTGCTCTGACTTATTCTGCAGTAATATTTCTCACTCTAAATTAACTTTCATTCTGTCTTCTGAACGGTCTTCTGAGCCTCATCAGCTCAGGAGGAACGGAGAATGTCTGGATTCAGAGCCTGCAGAACTGAGGCCCCCTCCTGCCGTCGAGGGCACTGACTACTGTGAGGCAAAGCCTCCGGGGTGGGGTCCTCCTTTTACATTTTACATTTCTCAACTTAAATTCCATCTATGGTCATGGCACATGCTTAGAAATAAGCTCTATCATAAGTCCCAGATAAAATACTCATACAGAATTCACTTATGGAAAAAAGTTGAAGAAAAGCAATTTGTCTCCCCCAGACAAGACCCATGTCTCAATAATCATGGATAACAGATGCATGTTCCTTCTTGTCTTACTAGCTCATCAATGCTGCATCGACACATCCCCGTGCTCTTAGCCCCTAGGATTTCTGTTGTAAATTGATAATATACACAGCAATCAGCATATTTCGCTGAGAGCCAATACTTCTAACAGCCCTGGATACCCACCTTGCTCCCCAGTACAAAAGGACTCTATATCACAATAAAGCCAATTCTACGTTTCATAAGCTAGAAGAGTTAAGTCAAAGTACAAGTGTTAAAGCGTTATGAAAAGGTACTTGAAAACGACATCCTTGAAACCAAGGAAATGGTAGCTTTTTATTTGTGCAAAGACGACTGACCTTATCAAAGCTTCAGACCAAAAATCCGGTACATTGGTTCACCTGGAGTCTAATGTGCGTGAGAGTAATCTGTTCTTTGCGCGATAAAGTCCGATGGTTATGTCATGAGCCGGTTCCAGGTCGAGTCCCTGGAAAAGACACATTTGCAGGAAGCACTGGCCAGAGAGAAATGACTGTGGCTAAAATAAAGTCACTGACATCCAGGAATTCTGACTTGAGGAAGAGGTCCTGGAAACAGCCACCAGAGATGCTCAGAGTTTTGTACATGAGGGCTCTTTGTAGTCACGAGTCAGATAGCTAATTCCACCATGTGCAACTTTCCTTGGGCGTGGGTGCCCAAAAACCTGTTGGGCTGAGAGCAAAATGTCTGCTCCACTGAAGCCAACCCTGTTCCCATCCGTTGATGGATGGTCCTCAACGTGAACGAGGAGAGGGTAGTTCATTCCCTACATGCTTGTCCACCAGATGGGTCTGGTGTTCCGGCATGAACTTCCTGCTTCATTCAACCAAGCCAGACCATCCTCTGGTTTCACAGACTTCAGATCGCCTGGCCAGCCGTGCTAGTAAGAATTACCATCAGAGACCCGGCTCTGTCGGGCTGGTAGTGAAGGTACCACGGAAAACTTCACCGACCGCTCGTTAGACTTACGCCCCTGATTACGGTTACGGTTTCTCATCCATCGGTGACAAAAGAAACGATACTTTAGTGGAAGCCTAATTAGAGCCCAATAAAAAGCAGAGCAGTTGTTTTTAATGAATGTGTCTGGCTAAGAACTCTAGTGGCCAGAAAGAATAAACTCAGCTTCTTAGAGAGATTTCATCTCCAAGATAGGATCCTCTGCCTCCGGGCTCACTCTTATGAGTGAATTAATTGTCTATATAATGGTTTCTTCTCCAAGACTTTAGGGCAGGTTTTCTCTACACTGGCACTATTCATATTTGGGGCCAGAGCGTTCTTCATGGTGAGGGCCGTCCTGTGGATTTCTGTTTAGCAGCGTCCTTTAAGCCCGTCTACTCAATGTCATCCTTCCAACCCCAGCTGTGACAATAACGAAATATCCCCTGGAGTGGAAAGGGTTCAAAATCACACCCAGTTGAGAACCACCGGTTGAGGGCTTTATTTAATAAATACACTTCAGGGGCGCCTGGGCAGTTCAGTGGGTTAGGCCTCTGCCTTCAGCTCAGGTCATGATCTCAGGGTCCTGGGATCGAGCCCCGCATCGGGCTCTCTGCCTGCTTCTCTGCCTACTTGTGATCTCTTTCTCTCTCTCTCTGTCAAATAAATAAATAAAATATTTTTAAAAATAAATAAATAAATAAATACGCTTCATCTGTACCAGTAATACCTCTCCCCCAATTCCTTACTCCCAACCCTCCGAAAGAATGACCTCTTGTTCTGTAAAAAGATGACCAGCTTTAGTTGAAATAACTTCCCCATCGACATCACTGGTCATAAGGACACCACATGGACACAAGGACACAAGGACAATGAATGAATTCAATTCTTGGAGACAGGTGTCCCCAATCCACACACCCTGGAAAACTAAAATTGAAAACTCAAGCAGAGATTTGTTGAAAAAATAGAATCAATTAAAGCCCAGCAAATACTCTCGAAAAATTCAAGTAATATCAGAAAAAAATTTAGTAACACCTAAAAATCACCCCAAATCCCACCACGCAGAAATAGAACCACGACTGATAGTTGACACACATTCTTCTACACACCTCTCCGTGTACTTCTACAGGGACAAAACCTGATGGAAGCTCCTTGACCAGATAACCCAGGATAAATGATCCCATGATTCCACACTGACATTTACAAAAACGAGATTATACGCAGGCAATTTTAAATTGAAAGAATTCAACTGCATTTTCAGATGCGGAACTAAAAACTGAAGAAACTGACACATTTCAGACAAATGTTTCTTCACCACTAAAGACGCGGGTTCTGAGAAGATTTCCCCGAATTAAGAAAACACGGATGACAAATTTTAAGAGCTGAAATTATTATTAAACTGCCCCTTTTCAACACTTGGGAGTATCTACTGATTCCCTGACAGAGAAGATGAGGAAGGAAGTTATCGTATTTTTTCCCACCCCTGTTCCTCCCATCCCCAGTCGGATTAGTTATAATATTTACATGTGACCTTTAAGTTCCACTCTTTAGCCATACTTCCTACGGTTTTTCGGTCTCAGTTCTATTTTAAGTGAATCCACAGCCTCTCAGTTCCTGAATTCTTTATTTTGATTCATTTTTTATTTGGCTGGATTGGTTTTCAAGACACAGTTTTTATTTGCAAAAAGGACCCACAGATGCTGTATTTCTTGAGCTTTTCAACCCTTGATGATATCTGCCTGCTACTTTCATACTCAAAGAACGACTTGGCCAGAGATTCAATTCTTGGGTGACCGTTTCTTGCCCTCAAGCTTTACAGACTCTGCTCCAGGACAGTGGCTGGAGGGGATGGCTGGTTCCCACTGTGGGAACGTCTCAGCCCATGCTGGATGCTGGGGCCTATGGCTCCACCAGCTCCCTGGTCCCTTCTCTTGGGGAGTCACTCATGAGGCCACACCAGCTCCTGAGGTGGCCTGTCAGCTGTGGGGCCCATCTCTTCTCACCTCTCTAGGCCACGCTGGGAACACAGCCACCCCTTTATCTCTCACAATGACAGCATAAGCAGACCCTGGTGCCTCTCCCACAGCCCTTCATCCATCTGCAGGGAACGCTGGTGGCCACTCTTTCCCTTCTTCCCAGTCTCTTTCCATGGGATCTTGAAGGTCCAGAGCCATCTCTTCCTCCCCTTTCCCTGAATAAGCCACCATTTCTGTCTCTTCCAGCCTTCTTTTTGCTAAATGTCCCCCCTCGGGATCTGCCACTGAGTTTCAACCTTTGAGCGTAACTTGCTACTCTTAGGGGCACCAAAAGGCCTCCTTATATACTCTTAATATCCCCACTCATTCCCAAAATGGACATACGAAATAACCGAGGATTACTTATCCCATGATTCCACACTGATGTTCTGGTGTTAAGCTCTTACCCTTCAAGGCATCAACCCCAACTTCTTCAAGTGTCACCCAGTGTGCTCTTGCCTCCTGTCACCGCCCCCCCCCCCAAATTTTGACTGACCTTTTAGTCTGCTAGACATATCTGAACACATGGAAAGGCCAAAATAGTTACACTGTTAGAGTGTCAGAAAACCTCTCGAGGGGCGTCTGGGTGGCTCCGTTGGTTAAGCGTCTGCCCTCAGCTCAGATCATAATCTTGGGTTCCTGGGATTGAGACCCAAGTGGGGCTCCACCCTCGGTGAGGAGTCTGTTTGTTCCTCCTCTCCCTCTCCCCTGGCTTGTACTCTCTCTCTCAAATAAATAGATAAAATCTTTTTTAAAAAATAGCTCTCAACAGAATACCCTACACATAATAGTATTCAGAAAATATTTGTTGATAAAGGGGATGTATCAAGAATTCTATTAATATGTTCCAGGGCTCAGGAAAGAAAGGATGTATTGTTGTTGTTGTTGTTGTTGTTGTTGTTGTTGTTGTTATAAATATTAGCTTCTTATGTATATGGCAACTACTTTAATCTGTATGTATAAGTGGACTTGGTCAATGTTTACAACAACCCTAGGACAAAGGTACTATTATTGTCCCTGTTTTAAAGCTGAGGAATCTGAGGGGCGCCTGGGTGGCTCAGTGGGTTAAGCCTCTGCCTTCGGCTCAGGTCATGATTTCAGGGTCCTGGAATCAAGCCCTGAATCGGGCTCTTTGCTCAGCAGGGAGCCTGCTTCCCCCCCTCTCTCTGCCTTCCTCTCTGCCTACTTGTGATTTCTCTCTCTGTCAAATAAATAAATAAAATCTTTAAAAAAATAAAAATAAAAAAAGCTGAGGAAACTGGGACATAGAGAAAGTGAGGAATTTGCCCACAGTCAGAGCTAATAAATGGCAAAGTCTGGCCTTGAACCCGGGAAGAGTAGAGATGCTTCACAT
Source organism: Mellivora capensis (assembly GCA_004024625.1). Classification (NCBI taxonomy): domain Eukaryota; kingdom Metazoa; phylum Chordata; class Mammalia; order Carnivora; family Mustelidae; genus Mellivora; species Mellivora capensis. The sequence continues at coordinate 86,152 of PISX010000655.1, forward strand.
GGATTATTTTGAGGGAAATGGGCTGCTCTTCCCCTTGACTAAGGTTCACAAGGGTATAGGCTTAAGGAACCATAAATTCAAATTTTGGTGAGAACTCACGAGCCTCCTTTCCGTGAAGGAGGTTAGAAGCTTCCGGTGCCAATGTCGCAGACAGAAATGCACCTATCCACGTGTGACCTTAAGGAACACTCTCCCATTCCAATCAGGACAGCCTCCTGATGTGGAAGGCCAGGAATGCAGGCTGGGGAGGAGGCTCTAACCGCCTGCTTTCACTTTCCAAGCACCCGCAAGACGACTTTCTCTGCTGAGCACTCTCTGCAGCCCAAGAGGGCCATCCATGTGCCAGACAGATTAAACACTCAGGGAATTTGATACGATCACTCCTGGGAGGGGTTTTTTCCACTACTCTCTAATCCAGCGACGCCCGGGGTTGGCAAACACAGTCGAATTGAGAGAGTGACTAAATGTGCAGAGTCCTCGGAGGTTAGAATACAGTCTGTCTGTGAGAGGAAGGCATTTTGCCTTTAGTCTGTCTGGATTTCTAATATCCACTGCAGACTATTAATCATGCAGACCAGACTCTTGAACTCCTTTGAATTGTTCTACATTTAATCAGAACCACCAGCACCAAACCACCCCTCCACCACACACACACACAAAAGCTTCAAAATCCTGTCTGATTATCCAAGTTAAATGATTTTAAATATTGAAACAATGGTTTATCTGGAATATATACCCCATGTTGAGCATATGTTTAATCATTTGAAAATGGCCTCAAAACCCAAAATGCAATTGTTATGCATATCATGAAATCATGAGAAGTAAAAATTAGCCAAGGGCATAAGGTTCATTTCCTTTAGGTTCCCTGCTACACTATTAGTTAGCCTGGATTTTCACCACCAGGAATACTGCGGGGAAAATAATGGAATAACTTCTTTTCTATAGGACCCTTTCCATCTAATTTTATTGGGTGAGAATCTGGCACAGAGTCTGTGCTTTAATGCATAATTCTGTATGTTAAAACATCACCTGATTTTACGTGTGACCTTCATATAAAGCTGTCATGATTTATAAAACCACATCTATCTGAAATTCAGGCCTTACACTCTCCCTTGCTCTCCTGCAAACCTCTCATCTATGTATTGACTAGGCATTAAATTATTTTATGCTTTTAACAAATCTATATTGTGTTCAACTCAAGAGTTTTCTATTTTGGTTTTCTGGGCTATGTGGATGGAAATGCTTTTCTCTATCCTGACATAACAATTGAAGCCAAATTGGAAATATGGTGAGGTAGCCAGGTTCCAGAATAGTCTCCATTCCCCATTCCAACCACACATAAATTCCTAAACTTGCTTCAAGCAGAGAATCTGGGGAGTGAACAAAGTCTATGTTTTCCTTCTTCTACTTTCAGAAGGGTAGATTGTGTGTTTCCACCTAAGGGCAGGGAGGGATTCAAGACCCATATGCTCTTGAATGCACGACGTGGGGAGAAAAAAACCAGAGCAAACATTTACCTAGGCCAGAAGAATGTTGCCACACATCTGTCAGCAACACAGCTGCCAGAAATGTTCAAAGTGCAGAAAAAGTAAATCTTTAAAGCAAGGCCTTTTTGGTTCTTTCTTCCGGGAAGTTTCTCGTTAATTTCCTCTCGCCCTCGGCTGGTCATCTGAGAGCCAGACCTTATGCACCATTGACTCGTGGCAACACAACCTGAACTAGCGGGCTTCAAGGCAAAGGGCCTCCTTAAACCACAACCCTTTGCAAATCCGGTCTAGGAACCCTTTTGCTGCTGAATTTCCATGTTGGGGAATTCTCCAGAACACGTAGGTGTTTGATTGTCTATTTCTTTATAAGAAATGCTTCAAGGTCACAAAAAGTGAGGGAATTGGGGAGGTGGTTAAGATGGAGGTGTCTTCCAAAGAGATGAGCTCCAAATTCGACATCCTTGAGGTGAGACAAGAATCTAACATCACAGCAGCAATGGTGGGTTGGTCTGGAAGCTTCTCCTCTGAGCCAGCGTGATCATTCACTGCCCAAACTTTGCCTGTCTGGGGATTTGAGTGAAGCAAAAATAAGGGGAAAGAGAGAAAATGAGGTAAAAAACAAGGTGTAAGTTACCAATAACCTCCATATACCCTGAATTTCCCATGACCTGTGTTCATATAATCTCTCCAGTGGTTCCCATAAAAATCACCCAAATAGTCATACTCGCCAGGTAGCTTGTCTCTCCATTTTAATTAGGAAAATTAAAATTATAAACTAGGTACAGTTTATAAAAGAAAAGATACAATTCAACTGCTCTTTGAGGGAAGCGATTGTGACACATTTATCTTCGTATTTGTAATGCCCTACATGACATACGGCAAATAAAAAGGGCTTATATAGCTTGATTTAAAAAAGATAAGCTGTTTTACCTCTATTACTGGCTTTTAGTATAAACTAAGCATCCAGAAATACAGGGTCTCATCCTAGCTCTGCAAAACACTGTTGAGAAAGTTACTAAACCTTCTAATGACTCAGTTTTCCCATCTGTAAAATGGAGCTACTAACTTCCTCTACTTAGCTTATGTTACAGAGTTCTTATACAGACCAACTAAGAAACTGAGTGTGAAAATGCTAGGAGACCTGAAAAGATGAATGCAAATGTAAATTTTTTATCATCATTTTTAAAGATTTTTATCATTACTTATCATGATTGTCATTAATGATCCCTGCTCCAGTACTCTAGGTTGCTCAAGCATCTCAAATCTTGTCAAAAAGGAAATTGCCAGGATCCACAACAGATCTCACGCTACATCTGAGCTTAGTTCTTATAATAATTAAAAATTATTTAATATATATAAATATATAATAAAAATATAATATAAAAATTAAAAAATTAAAAAATTACTCGTAACAGTGCATGTTTTGTGCCCATAGTGAGCCAACTGGGTCATAATCAAATTCTGGAAATTATCTAGCACCAACCCCAAAAGAATTCATCAGCAACACACACACACACACACACACACACACACACACTCTTCAGCACTGAGAATGTTTGATGGAAGGTGTGAAGAAGACCTGCCCCCAGAAAAACTGAGAAATAGTTTGTCTTCCATGATTAGCCAACTGTATCTTCTTCCTCTTCCACACCCTCCCCACCTCCAGATGCCCAGGATCCTCAAGGCATCTAGGACCTGCCAAATGTGTTCCTACACTTAATGCTCCTCCTGCCTGCCCACCCTTTGCTCCAAGGCCATGGTTGGGCTGGCCAGGAGTGGGGCAAGAAATCATCATCTTCTCCGTCTCTGCAATCTTCATCATGTGTTGAATATTTACCATGTGGCTTTACATTCATTATCAGTTTTTTAGCACATTTTTCCCCCCAGGGAGAGAGAGAGAGAGAGAACACACATGAATCAGAGGAGGGCCAGAGGAGGGCCAGAGGGAGAAGAAGAGAGAGAATCATAAGCAGTCTCCATGTTGAGTGTGGGGCCCGACACAGGGCTTGACCTCAAGACCCTGAGCTGATGACCTGAGCCCAAATCAGGAGTAGGATGCTTAACTGACTGGGACCCCCAGGCACCCCCACATTCATCATCATTAGTTTTAATCTTGACAATAACACTGCAAAGTAAATATTTTTGACTCCATTTTAGAGTCGGGCAACCTGAGACTTAGAATGACTAAGTAATTTGCCCAAAGGATTTGAAACCTGGATTTGAAATCTGGATTTGAAACCCGACCCCGCTGATTCTAAGCCCACTCATCCCACGGCCGCTACTCTGTTCATTACTATTAATCCTCCTGTTAAACTCTTCTGTAGGGGCTCCTGGGGGGGCTCAGTCAGTTCAGCATCTGCCTTTGGCTCAGGTCATGATCCCAGGGTCCTGGGATCAAGACCCACGTGGGACTCCCCGCTCAGCAGGGAGTTTGCTTCTCTCTCTGCTCCTCCCCACTCCCTGTGTGCACTCTCTCTCTTTCTCTCTCAAATAATTACATAAAATCTCTTTTAAGGGGCACCCGGGTGGCTCAGTCATTAAGCATCTGCCTGTGGCTCAGGTTATGATCCCAGGGTCCTGGGACTGAGCCCCACATCGGGCTTCCTGCTTGGGAGGAAGCCTGCTTCTCCCTGTCTCACTCCCCCTGCTTGTGTTCTCTCTCTCTCTCTCTCTCTCTGTCAAATAAATAAATAAATAAATTTTTTAAAAAAATTTTTTAAATTCTTAAAAAAAAAAACCTCATCAAAAAAATTTTTTAGAAAACCTCTTCCGTACACATGTTTAACTACACTAGACCTGGACAAATACAAAGAACTCAATATTTCCATAATGTAATTGAATATGGACAATATAATGCCCTTTTATAGAGTTACCTGTGTTTTTTTTTATTGTCCAAGCAAAATTTCATTTCTCATACAGCATTTTATTTTTTATTTTTCATCTTTTTATTTTTATATTTTTAAATTTTATTTTGTATTTTTTTCAGTGTTCCAAGATTCATTGTTTACACACCACACCCAGTGCTCCATGCAATGCGTGCCCTCCTTATTACCCACCATCAGGCTCACCCAACCCCCCATTCCCCTCACCTGCAAAACCCTCAGTTTGTTTCTCAGAGTCCACAGTCTCCCACGGTTTATCTCCCCCTCCAGTTTCCCCCAACTCACTTCTCCTCTCCATCTCCCAGTGTCTTCCATGTTAGTCCTTATGCTCCACAAATAAGTGAAACCATATGATAATTGACTCTCTCTGCATGACTTATTTCACTCAGCACAATCTCCTCCAGTCCCGTCCATGTTGCTACAAAAGTTGGGTATTCATCCTTCCTGATGGAGGCATAATACTCCATGGTGTATATGGACCACATCTTCCTTATCCATTCGTCTGTTGAAGGGCATCTTGGTTCTTTCCACAGTTTGGCGACTGTGGCCATTGCTGCTGTGAACATTGGGGTACAGATGGCCCTTCTATATCTGTATCTTTGGGGTAAATACCCAGTAGCGCAATTGCGAGGTTACAGGGTAGCTCTATTTTTAATTTCTTAAGGGAGTTACCTGTGTTTAAAAAGGAAAGCTAAATGAATGAGTTCCTAACGGTACCATTTCTGCCACTGAGGCAAGCAGACGGGGAAGAAGGTTTATTTCTAGGGGTTTTTTGGTTCGTTTTTGTTCGTGTGTATTAAGGGGCCAATCACGCCACTTGCGTTCCCACCACCACGCCATTTAGGTGACCATCCAACCTGATCTCAAAGGTTTTGACCTGTTGGTGTGCTTTTCAGTGTCCTCATCCTAGAGGTAAAAATGGCTGGTGAATATTGATACTTGCTCAATCTATCTTAAAACAGTATCTACCTGTATTATTTGGCAAAGCAGAAATGATGTTGATTATTCCTAAAGTCACAGCTTGTTTTTCTAACCCCAGGGAAGGTGAGGGAATGTGTCTCAGACCACACATGTCTGTGTGTTCCTTTTGTAGGGTATCTTTTTTTTTTTTTTTTGCTTTGAGTAAGAGCATACAAACAGAATCCCAGTGTATATACAGTTGATTTTGCTAATAATAATGTATGCCTAGAGTTCTAAGGTTAAATTACTATATGTGCTCATAACATTATTCACAGAGTCCTCCCCTTTGTAAGGCTGGGGTTGGGGAACAGGACAAAAACTCGCCTTCAAAGTCCATCCTATGACATCAAGCTTTCGTGGGTGCCTGTTGGTCTCAAGGATATGATCAGATACTTAATTCCCCAGAATCTGAACAAATAATTTGCCTTTTAAAAAAAAATTGGGACTAATCATTTCTGTCTCTCTTTCAAGTTAGCCTTCAGGGGCAAAAGATCATTAAACTTAGGTTAACTGGGAAAGGCTTCTGAGTAACCAGGTTCCAGGTCGCCAATGCCTTCCACAACTACCTTCCTTGCAGAAACAGCATTCCCTGCAAGACTCAGAGCAAAGGCAGTGGGAGGAGCCCTCATTCTGCCAGAGGGTTCTATTTTGTAAGGCTGCTTAGCTCACCCCGGGGTCACTGGGTGAAGAGGGATGCCCCACCTGGCATTGCACAAAGGCCAAGCACATTTCCCTCCTTGCCTCCTTCCCATGTTGGGCTCCTTCCCACACATAGCCCAGCTCTGGGTCATGTTTCCAGGTCTCCCTCCATCCTGCACCATGAGACTCCATTGGAGCCTCTCCGCCCCCCACCACCCAAAAAAACCAAAAAACAAACAAACAAACAGAAAACACCAAGAGCCAACAGAGAGAAATGAGGTGTGCATTTTCTGGTTTCATATCACAGCTCTTCTAGCTTGTCTTGCAGCAGAAATAACATCTGCAATGTCAGAAGCCGATGAAGTAATAAATCACCAAGCTCTGCACCGCCCCCCCCCCCCGATGTTCACCAGCTTTACACAGCTCTGAGGCACCGTCAGCCCTGAAAGCTTTATGACTCTGTGTCCTCCGATCTGAATAGACATCACGCTTTCTGACAGCTTCATGACCTCTCTCAGCTTCACATTCACTCCAGGAGGGAAGTGTGGGCACAGTCACCAAGGGGGCATCTCCCCTTTCATGACTGCAGGTGGTTTCGAACCTACAACCTTCCGTCCAGATTCCATGAGCAGAGCCCAGGCAGCAAACTGGCTTCCAAAGCAGGTCAGAGAGCAAAAACGCTTCTTCCCATCAATAACTGAGCGACACAACACTTCAACATAAAGAATGCATTCAAACCCACAAAACCACTTCCCTTCAAATTCTTGATAGCAAACTTGTTAGATTATTAAGTGAAGCTGGCTGTAAGTAAAATTCAGAGAACAACGTTCACACCTTCTCCAGAAGGGCCCATCTCTTGGGTGCTGGGACCCAGCTCTCACCTTGTTGTCCTGTAAGGAAAATGCTAGCATGCAGGCAGCCTGGCCAGGGCACACCCCCCACGGCACTCCATGGCCCAGTGCACTGAGTCATGTGAGTACGCCGTGACACCAAGAAATGGATGTTGTACGTGCTATGGGTGGCTGCAATAAAATCAGACTTTGTCTGTGTTCACTTTGGACTTTGTTATTACACTATTCATTTAGAAAAAGGCCCTGAGTTCTGTGTTACAGGAAGTTGTGTGTTTCCTCTTTCAGGATATGCCAACTCTGTAGAAAATTATCATCTGTGGTTATTACCAGTTATTTATGCCTTGGTGTGAATAAAGGCCGCAAGAATCTGTTTTAAAAACAAAAGATGGGGAGAAGGACCCTTGTCCGTGAGCAAGATATGACTCACTAGAATAGAAGACAAGGAATAAAAAAGATAACTTTTTTGGTACTCAGTTAAAACACACACTCTGTCTCTCATACACACAAACATACCCATGCACGTGAGGCGTCTATGTTGTGGCCAGAGCTCTGCTGGGCTGCTGACAAGGCAGACATGAAGAGCTTTGTTTCTCATCTTGTTTAGAGTTTTGCTTGAGACCTACTCTTCTTGGGTTGGAATTTGACGGAACAAATGTCTTAGTGCTTCCAGGAAGACCTCAGGCGTAAGAGGATGCAAGAAAGAAGACATTAGGACAAAAGGGAAGGAATAAGGAGCAGGGTCTAGAGGGGGGACATGGACAGAAAGATGTCACATGATCAGAAAAATAGCCTGTTTGCGGGGGCTGTGGAGACAAATCCAGACTAGAATTCAAAGATCTGAGGCCCCCTTCTAGGGTTGTTTCTGTAGAACTGTGGGTCCTCCAAAGGCATTCTTCCCTCTCCAGATCCTGATTTTCCCATTAGATAACTGAGGAGTGTAGAGTGCAGTGGGGGTCTCAACTAGGGGCGATTCTGCCCTCTCAGGATATTTGCTAATGTCTACAGACATTTTTGGTTGTCAAAATTGGGTGGGGGGAGGCCAGGGATGCTGCTAAAGATGCTTCAGTGCACAGGTCAGCTCCCCAACAAAGAGTTATCCCACCTAGAATGTCAATAGTACCAAAGTTGAAAAACTCTGACCTACACCATTTGAAGGATCTATTAACCTCTAATAAGATCCATGTGGCTGATGGGACCCGCAACATAGACTGGTCTGGAACCAGGAGTCCCACAGGCATACATTGCATTTTTCCAAGGGCCTAAGAGCCGATGTTGAGCCATTATACTTGTGAATTTGGCCTTCTTTTCTGGCATTCATCAGCATCTGTCCAACATAGTCAGAGGTTGACCAGTGCTACTCAAAGGGATGTTTGGTCTATGGAAAAGTTGGAAGATGCATAAAAGTGGCCAGTCAGCAAATATACACACCCCCCTCGTGGGGGCTGTTCTGAGTGTACACAACACACGATGTCACCTACATCAATTCATACTTGTTGATATTAAAAGGATACTTCAAGAGGATCTTTTGAATTCACAGAGTTTGTAACAAGCATATAATGCAAGGGTTAAATATCAAGGAATACCATGGAAGAGATGTCACCTACACTTCTTGGTAATTGTTGAGCAAATATGGCCAACCAAAGCCCAGGGCTTTTAGAACTGGCTGGAGGGGTTCTAAGAGTCACAGAACCATTCAACTCTCCTGCCACCTGGGAAGAGAGGGACCTGTGAGAGAAGAAAAGTGCTAGGACTCTGAAGGCCTCAATAGAAAGACTCCAGCTGGGGCAGCTGGGGCTCTACCTTGTCAGGTGTTTAGCGTAGGAAAGCCAGTTTGGACAACCAAGGCCAGCTGGCTTTTGAGTTGGCCTGCATTCCCCTACTCCTCTGAGGCCTGAATTATCCACTCGGGACTCTGCTGAACCGCTACTGTTCAGTAAAATACCCTGTGCCCTACATCTAGCAATATCAACACATGGTGATGTGTGGGATTCTTCCCACCTTGCTGGGCCATCAAGACCCAGATGCTCCGTGGGCATGCTGATTGGAGGCCTGGGGCTTCTCCTCTTGGATTCCCCTGAAAATGCAACAGAAAAAGTCATCAGGAAGGAAGGGGAATATGGCTTTCCCTCAACGCTTGCCCAAACTACTGAAGTAGCCTCCTAACTGGTCTCCTCATGACTATTTGGTTCCCCTCCAGTCTCTTCTCACCAGTGTAGCCAATGATTCTTGCACACTTAATGTCAGTTATGTTACATTCCTACTTAAATGCATAGAATGGCTCCATGGGTTCAGGGTGTTATGATAGAACTCTCTAAAGGATTCCAAATGCCATGCATGGATCCAACTGCTATCTACTGCCTCTCTAGTGTAATATGCCACCATACTGTCTGTGTTCCAGACACACCGGCTTTCTTCCACTTATTTGAAAGCCCCTGATTCTTTCTGCCGCTGGGCCTTTGCACATATTACGTTATCTGTCTTATGTCCTTTTCCTCTCAGGCCCTCATCCCCCCCTCTGCCCCCGTCACCTGGTTAATTCTATTCTCCTTTCAGGGCTCAACTCAAACACTGCCTCCCTCACAAACGCCATATCCAACTGCCCTCACTAGGTCGTTCCTCATATACTACCCTTCCTGGGATCATGTGTCTCTTCTTCATTGCTCTTTACACAATTGCAATTTTACATTAATGTGTTCAATGGTGTTTAATAAAGATCTCCTCAACAAACAAATGAATGACTTATCCCCTCCAGGGGTGAACAAGGGCTCTAACCACACATTCCTATTTCTGTCACTTTGATGGTTCCATCTTTGCAGCATGGGAGGCTGTTGGCTTATATGTGTCCATCAAGAACCCTCCTCCCCTGCCAGCCCAGTTTCACCCACCATGAACTCTTCTCTCCTCCATGAACTCTTCTCTCATCTCCCACTGCTCACAGAATTTATTCATCCCTGTAATACATTATTTGGATCTTATCACATATTGCTTTGAATCAGCTTCAGTTATTAACACATTACTCTTCGTTTTTGGGTTCTAAACTCCTTGAGAAAAGAGCCTCAGCCTAGTACACTGCTCTGGAAAGCTGTACGCACTCAATAAATATTCGTTAAACCAAAATGCCGCTTGTTATAGCTCTGGTGATAGGAATAATCCCAAGTAGCAACTCTAAGATAACACTGATGCCAGTGAGATTCCACCCACTCAGCTTCTCAGAGAGGATAGGGAATGGAAAAGGGAAGAAGTTCTGCCTCAGTGCGGTGAGAAAAACTAGGTATGTTGTGTGCGCCTTCTATCAGGAAGTTACTATGATCTTTGAGGGCCAGTAGGATTTCTCCTCTTGTTTCAAACGGCTCTCCTGGCTGTAGCACTGACTCTGTGCATGTAAGGTTGTCATAGTTAGCAAATAAAAATACAGGACTCCCTGATACATTTGAATTTCAGATAAACAACGAATATTTTCTTGTATAAACATGTCCCCCAAACTAAATGGGATATATTTATGCTAAAAAACAATTGCTTATAATTTATCAGAAATTCAACTGGAACTGGTCATCCTGCTTTTTAGCTAACAACTTGAATCACATGCTTTTTTTTTTATCTAAATTCAATTAATTAACATATAATGTATTCTTTGTTTCAGGTCTATGATTCATCAGTCTTAGATAATACCCAGTGCTCATTAAAACACATACCTTCCCCAATGTTTGTCACCCAGTTACCCCAGTCCACACCACTTTCCCCTCCAGCAACCCTCAGTTTGTTTCCTATGATTAATGGTCTGTTATGGCTTGTCTCCCCCTCTGATTTCCTCTTGTTTCTTTTTTTCTTCTCTTCCCCTGCGATCTTCTGCTTTGTTTCTTAAATTCCACATATCAGTGAGATCATATGATAATTATCTTTCTCTGATTGACTTATTTTGCTTAGCATAATGCCCTCTAGACTGATCCACATCGTTGCAAATGGCAAGGTTTCATTTTTGATGGCTACATCATATTCCATCATATATACATACACCACATCTTCTTCACCCATTCATCTGTCGATGGACATCTGGGCTCTTTCCATAGTTCAGTTATTTGAACCCATGCTTTTAATATATGGTTGAAGATGCCATGATATTAACTGATGGTTCCAAATGACAATCCATAAAAAAAATGAATACCGATACAAAATAATCAGATGAAGCTAATTCTTCCTCAATGTTTATTCAATATGACATCATGTCACTGCCCGAACCATCATTGTCTGAAAGGGAGAGTGATGGATCTATTTTATTCTTTGCATACAATCCTCAGGATGATGTTGCATTTACGTACGCACTCAAAGCAAACTTGTGTCACTGCCTATTATGTTCAAGAAGAAGGAATAGACTTTGGTGATCGTTTTTATAACGTTCCCACAGAAGATTTAGAGTTAAATTCTAAAATAATACCATAGTTTCCTATACACAAAATTTTACATTAAAAAAGTATAAAAGTAGAAAACAATTTTGAACATTCTAGATAAGTTACCATGAATATTCACGATGTAACTCACCAACACATGTGTTTGTCCCAGAGCATGGGGTTGTGCATGGAAAAGAAAAAGCATATATTCTCCAGCAATTTTCCTGGAGGCCTAGGATTTTTCAGGGAGGAGGACATAAAAGTAAAGAATGAGCCATCCACCCTGATCAAATTTGTCCTTCAGAAATCACAAAGGCTACAGAGAACTTACTCCCTGTAACCTCAGTGGAGGAGGCCAGATTCTTGTAACTGGGGAGGTTTTGTTTGATTTCATTACACCTTTTCCTCCCTTACAATCCTGCAAAGTGAGACTTTTTTTTTTAATCATTATTAACAAGACTTAAAACTCAGTTTGATGTGACAAGTTTTTGTGACTTGAGTGATCACACATATGTATGAATGTGACAAAACCAAAATAGGACATCGGCTGGACAGAAAACTAAATGGGAACTTACTGGACTAAAGTCAAAGGAAATCTTTGACCATAACCTGATCATTGTCTAAAGTTCTTGAAAGAATATGTCTTGGCTTCCTTGGGACTCAGCTGTTTGCAAGGAACTCAGATCATTGAGATAAACACAAACATTACTGTGTTCCTACTGTTTCCCCAAAAGACGATGTTCCTAGGTGGCCATCAGTAAGCATTAAAAATAACTAGTTCAAAGCCTAGTTTTCCAAAAGAATGATCTCTGTGTTGAAATGGAGGTGTGGGGGATGTTTCCCTATCATCTCTGTTTCTGGTTTTTCTTTCTTCCTTCCTGCTTCCCTCTCTTCCTCTCTCTCCCCCATTTTCTCTCTCTCTCCCTCTCTCACTCTCTCTTTTTTGGGGGATATTTGACCCAGAGTACAAAACCAATTCACACACAAAAATAAACCATATACTTGAAAGAGAGAGCTTTTTCTTGGAAAACAGAACTTGGCCGGGCTAGGAATGACTTTCTTTTCAATATTTGTCACTTCCAACTTTGCATATTAAGATACTAATGCTTTGCATGTGTAGAAGGTTCTGCATAATTAAACAGTGTAAGTGGCCTGGAACTAAGATGTCTATTTCTCTGTAGCATTTCTTTGACCATGGAACGGGGTGCTTCCAGGAGGCCTGGGAAAAGGTCAACCATAACTTCCGGGGTCTTTAACGCCAATTTGCTGTGAATCATGTTTTAGTGTGTGTCAGTGATTGTGTGTGTGCTGGGGTGGGGGGTAGGGGGTGCGGGGAGGGCCTGTGTGCATGAGTTAATTTGTCTCACTCCCTTTAAAGGCAGAGACTGGCCTACGCAGACCATCAGAGAATTATATTAGCACAGGTTTGCAGAGGCATTCTAATTAAGTAGAGATAAATGAGCTACGACGAGGTAGAGACACGAGCTGGTTCAGATATTTCAAAAGGAAGCTTGTGCTCCTTTGCTTGATTGGCACCCTCCGGGAGCCTCCAAGGGCCTTTTTTGATTTTTGTGTTCATCTGTATTCTCAGCTGTCACTGGGCTGGAAAGTTCATGACATGCTCGGGCTGGTAGAAAATGAGAACACCAGTTGTCCCTGGAGAGCCCTTGACTGTCACTGCCAAGCCTCGCAGGCCAGACCTGAGCCGAAGATCTAGCAAGAGCGGGACTACGGTAGCGGAGGAGCCTCCCTTTCAGGGCCAGAGAGCAAAATGCAGCCTGTGGTTGGCAGGAGTCAAGTAACAGGGCCTCCAACCATGGGGCTGAGCAGAAGTGCAGAGTATGGGAGAGACATTATGTGAACTGATCGCTGGAGGTAAGGGGAGAATCGTGCCCTTTACCCGCGCCAGAAAAAAAACACACATATTCGTACAAACAGATGCACGAACGTGCGCATGTGCACGCATGCGCGCACACACACAGTGCACAGGCTCATGGTGGGGGGGAACCTGCGCATGCGCACCCAGGGGCGCGCCCCCCCACCCCGCGTACAGAGGGTCATGTTGAGGCAGGAAGCCATACAGAGCCCACGGCAAACATATCCCTGGAATTGAGCCACAGAGAAATTAGTGGAAGATTCTGGGCAACTAGAATACAAAGGGTCATTTCTTTGTGGAAACACCCCAAAAAAGGATCATATTTTTCCTTGAGGCCATACCGATTCCCAGTTTTGCGTTGTTTTCCCCCTCGTAGCTCTGTTCCTAAATCCCTGGAGAGGTGAATGCCTGTCTTCGAGGCTTGGGACTTTCATGGGTCACTGGAACCTACTGAGTGGGAGGGAACTGGACACAAATCGGGAAGCCTAGAGTCAGGGTGCAAGGGGCTACAGAAAATAAACGGCCTCAGCCCTTTCACCTCCAACCCCCGCTGCTAATATGGGTCCTACCAGCCTGGGAGGGGAGAGAGAACCAGGAGGGCTGAAGGTACTTCTGGACATAACTTCTTCCCAAGGAAGGTAGCAATTTCCCCTATCGCCTGAATTTGAGCTCCTCATGTAAGTACCCTGGACTCTGCCAAGGTCCCTATCTGTTTAACACGCATCTCCCTGAAATGTCCACATCATAGATATCCCATTAACAGAGGACAGCAGGCCAAGGCAGGTGATTTTAGCAAAACAACCACCATGACAACAAAACACCTTTATTCCTTTAAAATCCAAATTAAGGAGATGCCTACCATATAACCCATCATCTCCTTAAATCTCCTTAGAGCAGGAAACTTCTGGAGACATTTCCACAGGTGGGAGATCCAGACACAGTACCTAGAGAAATTAGAACAGGGCACGCCGACTCACAGTTAAAGATCAGAGTTAAAGTTAGAAAGGAATTTGCAGGTGTGTGGTTTTATTTCTCCGTCCCGGGAGAAGTGCGTTTTAAGGTTGTTAACCAGGGGGCTGAGCCTGGAGCCTTATGAAATGGATTGGCAAGTGAGAACTTGGAAACGTGGAAGAATGGTAAAGTTGAAAGGCTCTTCAGTGCTCCGAGGAATAGGGGGAATAGGGGTGGGGGGATGGTAGGCTGTGCCCACTTCTAGAATCTCAGAGCTAAAGTCACAATGCATTCCCCTACACACCCACAGGGGACAAGTGTTACTGGGCTGGGCTAACCAGTCTCTCTTGGGCACCTAGGAGAGGAGGGAACCCTACTGGGTGGATGTCGATTTGCTGGGGAGGAGGCAGCTGAACACTTATGAGCAGAAGACTGGCGGCCAAAGGCTCTTAGGTATGGTTCAGGATGACTCTCAGCCCTAGCAGCCTTCCTCCTCGGTGTGTTAAGGACACTCATAATTGTGCTGAGGAAAAAGGGAGATTGCTGGAAGCTACCTTGAGAAGGAAACTCAGGAAGGGCGGCAGATGGAAATTCCAGCAAGGCTCGCATACAATTGTCTTCTTTGAGTGGGGTGTCAAATTAAATTTAGGATTTGGCGACTATGCTTGTCGTGGGGCTCTAACTCTTATCCAGAGCCAACATTTTGCAAAATTTTACAACTTGACATCGTTTCCGACCTCCAAGGACAATGGCTGTTTGGGAGAAAGACCAGCAGAGGCTGGTCGTGGCATCAGGTACCGTCGTGGGCTGGAGAAAACCTGAATCCCTGCAGACCTCATCAAGCCCTCTGCTAATCCCAGGCTGCTTGCCTCCAGACTCTTCATAAATGAGAAGAAAATTAACTTCTACTTTGTTTAAACCTGTCCTAGGATTTTTCTGTCACTCACAATCAAATCTAATGCTACTGGACTCAATAAATCTTCACTGAGTGACCAACGGACCTATCGGTGATTCAGTGAAAAAAAAAAAATGAATGAATGAATGAATGCAGTTCCAGGTGCCCAGCTCTAATCCCTACCCCAGTGAGGCAGTAACAAGACAGCTGTAGCTCCTGCCCTCACATGCCTATGACCTCGTAAGAAAGCTTGACTTTGAACAAGTAGTAACAAGTGTGTTGATCTGTAGGAGAAGTGCGGTGTCCAATGCTGGCATATAACCAGGGAGCTCCAACACCGTAAGCAGAGTGACATTTCAGATGAATCCTGAACGCTGAGCAAGGGTCGGGAGGGAAAGTGCTGTCAGCCTTACGGTGACAGGCAGCGTGTGGCACAGGGGACCTGGAAAAGGCCAATGTCTGTAGAACTTGGGTTCCAGGAGAGACACGAGGGAGAGAACCCACCATGCTGTGTCCTCTGAGCCGTGGACACACAGAGAGTGGTCTGTGGACCAGCAGCTCCATCCTTCCTGGGAGCTTGCTGGGAACACAGATTCCCCAGGCCCTGCCCAGGCTATGGAAGCAGAGCTGCATTATTTTTAATTCTTTAAAGATTTTATTTATTTATTTGAGAGAGAGAGAGAATAAGAGAGAGGTAGAGCAGGGGGAGGGGCAGGGGGAGAGAGAGGAAGAGACTCCCCACTGAGCAGGGAGCCCAATATGAGACTTGATCCCAGGACCCTGAGATCATGACCTGAGATCATGACCTGAGCCGAAGCCAAGAGTCGGTCACTTAACCAACTGAGCCACCCAGGCGCCCCCCAGAGCCGCATTCTAACAAGAGCTCTGGGAGACGGGCATGCATGAGAAAGTCTGAGAAGCTATGGTATGGGTCACATTGGAGATTTGTGTTTTGTTTCATTTTGTGTTGTTACTTTTTCTTGAGAAAATTGGGAGGTGACTCTTTAAGCATCAAAGGAGCACCATTGGATTGGCCATTCTAAAAGAGATTCACGGGAGGCCTGAGGGGAAGCCTAGAGACTCAGGGAGTGATAAGAGTGGCCCGAGCTGTATAGCTGGGAAGAGACAGTACAAAGGGATGCTCATAGCTTGAAAGATACATGTGAAGCATAAATATGAGCACTAACGATAAGTTGTCAGCTGGGACAAGGAGATGCCAGCTTTCTGGCTTGCTACCACGGCCGGATGTGGAGCTATTCTTCTGGGGAGCTCTGGAGAATGAAAGAGAGTCAGGGGTCCGTGACTTGATGTGACCATGAAGAGTTTCCATGAACACTGATGAACACTGGGGTGTAAATCTATGGTACTGTATTCGTCAGGGCTCTACCAGAGAAACAGAACCAATACGACGTGTGCAGATATAGAAAGAGATTTATTTGACGGATATGGCTCATGTGTTTGTGGAGGGTGGCTAGGCCAAAATCAGATGGGGGATGCTTAGGAAAGAGTTCAAGTCCAAAGGCAATCTGAGAACCAGTGCTGCAGATGAAGTCCAAAGGCAGTCCTCAGAAATCCCTCCTGCTCAGGGAAGGTAGAACTTCTGATGTATTCAGGCCTTCAAGTGTTTAGATGAACCCCACCCACAAAAGTAAACACCCTCCCAGAAACACCCAGAATAATGTTTGACCAAATATCGGGACAAAGTGGCCCAGCCAAGTTAACCTATAAAATTACCCAACCCGGAAGACTGGAGAGTCTTCGGCTTGGGGATGGGCGGCTATGGAAGCATTGTGAGTGGAGGGGGCATTGCCTAGGGAGAGAAAACCAAGGAAGAAGCTCAGAGCCCAGAGGAGTGTCAGTAAGTAATGGTCAGGGGGAGGAGACAGCAGGTGGCTGGTAAGAGAGATGGCAAAGACACTTGACCAAGTCCTCAGAGACCCGCCCATCAGGGACAGCTGTGTGCTGGGCCACCCAGGGGGCAAGACTGGGCCTCTGTCTCCCCTCAAGTGAGTTACAAGAGCTGGAGAAGGTCAGAGGAGCTCTGGCATTCGGGAGGCTTAGTGCCAACTGGAGAGCTGATCTTGAGGTCTGGAAGAAGCTGCTTCTGGACGAGAGAGGCTTCAGGGAAGCAAAAGGCCAGAAGTTCCAGTGGCTTTTCCTTGGAGGCCGTAGAGACTGGGCACCGGAGGAGCCCAGCAGAACAGCGCCCGCCCTCACCAGTGCAGCCAGGGAAAACGTATACCTGCCTCTGTTTTCTGGTTGTTTTCCGTGGAAGAACAATTTCCTCATCAGGGTACGCTTTTAGGACCAGTTCTAGGATCCATGGGTGCACAGTGTTCCAAAGAAATAACACAGTATCAGAGCTTGGGATCTGAAACCAGCAAGCTTTGATTAAACCCTTGCTGTGTGTCTTGGGGAAGACATTCACCTCTCCGAACATCAGATTCCTTCCTCATCTGGAGGATCAGATTCCTAGCTCCTGCCTGATCCTTACGGTTTAGATGACGTCCTTGCTAGGCTGGATCTGGCACATGATAAGACCTTACAAGGCAAATACCGAGAGAGTAATGCCCTTGTCCCTGTAAGACAGTGTTTCTCTTCTCCCTCTAAAGCCTTCACTCCCCAACCCTCTCCAACTCACCAGACACTCCCCTCCGCCCCAACTTTTGCTTTCCCTTTCTGTATTCAATTACCATTTTTTGGTTGTTATCACACTGCATTCCCTCGAAAGTATTAAATATGTATGTGCATTCACACAACCGAAGCGATCCCTTTCAACGCATACAGAAATTTTAATGAGCAATCTCATGTTTGTGCCAGCTTTTGGAATGCTGCTGGAAAAAAAAATGCATGAAGCCCATTATAATTTGCTATTGCCAGACAGAAATTAGATTGCTGGTCGTGGTTGCCAGGGTAGGGAGGGACAAGGAATGGCGGGACTGCTGTAGGGGAGTGGGTTTCTCTTCAAGGTGATAGAAATGTTCTGGAATTAGTGATGATGTGTGCTACAACCCTGTGAGCATCCCCCAAACCACAGAATGGTACAACTGGAGATGGTAAAGTGTATGTATGTGAATTGTGGGTCAATACATACAAATGGCTATTGCCTAGGTCAGATAGGGGATTGCCTGCTTCCAAGATCAACGGTCATGCAGACATGAGGCACCCGCCCCCAAACAAGGCACAGCCAGGGGTTCACAAGCAAATACACAGCAGCCCCGTGATGCCAGCATCCACGCCAGGCTGTGAGCTTCCCACAGGATTCGGGGAAAGGACTCATCAGTAGAGGCTGGAGTCCATGTCAAGGAGGAGGTGAGGCTTGAGCTGAGGGTCGGGGAGAAATAAATGCACTTGAAGAGATGAAGTGAGACACACTCCAGAGAAGATTCCAGAAGGAGTGAGAAACCATGGTGTTCCCTTTACTTCAGGGAGACTGGCTCCAGGGAGGGGCAGAGGATGTGGAGAATCAGTCTGAGTTCGAGGCCCCTGGGCCATGCTGGACAGTCTCCTGTCATTCCTTCTGAGGCACTGGGTCACCTGCATCCTTCCTATCAAGACATAAAGATCGCCTGCTGAAAAGGAAACGTTTCGATGGCCTGGCCTTTACCATTTTTTCTTTTACAAGAGTTGACTAAACTCTGTTGGAGAGAAATGAGGTTTCTTTGTTTTAAAGAAATGCAAAGCTGCAGGGCTGACGGGGAATTTCTAGGCCGCCATCTTATTGTACGTGGGTGCGAAGTGTAAAACCTTCATTTTTTTGGTAAGCTGAGCAAAGCCTGGGTAATGTGGAAGCCAAATGCATACACACAAGCATTAAATCCCACTTTGAAGATGCAGGGCGGCCTTCGTGGGCATGTCTGGAGCCGTGAGGCGAAAGGCTGACACAAAGTCTGGATTTTTCTGTGACCAAGTGAACTGGTCAAGTGAGCGGGTCAAGCCCAGAGCCCAAAAGGTCACGAAGAGGCGGCTCACTCCCAGGACCTGGGACAGACCTACCTTTGCCGCTTTGGTGGGTGAGCACGTCAGGGAGGGAGGATGTAACGTGTCTCCTGACACCTCGCGCCTCTGCCCTGCTGGAGGGTTTATGTCCATATTCTTAGACTCCATTTTGCTGGAATATTTGGTAAGCTCCCTCCAGAAGTCTGAGTCTGTGACATTCTGTATCCTTCAGTACTGACATTAGGAGTTATTTCGTTAGCGTTGTAGTCGAGTATGACGGCCATTTAAATACCCCCCCACGCCCTAAAGTACTTGTTTGCTCTGAAAAGAAGTGGTTTGGCATAAAGTGCAAGTTTTTAAACATCCATTTTCCAGAACTCTCTGTTAAATTTATATACATATACAAAAAAAAAAAAAAAAAAAGGCTAAACCATGTGGAATGCTCCTAAATGAGTATTAGTGTTTACTGGACTTCTTATTCCATCTTATGGCATTTTATAATAAAATATCACCAAGCTCATAAAGAGGCTTTTTTTTAAGCTCCATAATCTTTCTAACCATAACAAAAGGGCGGTAAGTACATTGTACAAGAGCGCGATGGAAAAATGTGCTAAAGTATTTCCATAAATCAAATGTAGTACTTTGGCATTGACTCTAAAGCATTAAATTTAGTAAATTAGAACCAGATGATTTTAAAATAGAAACTTACATAACTTTACGGTGTGATTTTTTTTTTTTCTACACAAGTTTATCTTCATGAAGTCCCCTTGGCTGCTACCGTAATAGGTATTTAAGAAGGAAGGGCAGCATCTGGGTAGAGTCATCGTTGTAATTCCCAGGGTGCCTAGCATTCTGCTGGGCATTTAGTAAGCATCGGTGGACAGACGAGTGAAATCTTGGCAGTGATTAACAAGTACAAGTTAATTGGAAAGGCGATATAATATAAATATTTATACGGATCTATAGGTAGACGAAACACTGCTACCCCACACTTCATAGTAAAACTATGTCTGGCTTTTCCTTTCCTTGTGAAATCTGTGTCTCTCAATCAATGAATTTGCAATGAAAGGGTGGATCTGCTCCTCATTTGGGCCACCATGACCCCAACTGCCATCACACTGGGACTTCCCCATACTTAAGTCTCTATTCTATTTCTGCCATCATAGGAGCTGCAGAAAATGTTCTTTTCTGTCATTTATCCCTCTCCTCTCACACACAATTCCATAATGTACCTGATATCTTAAGGACAAGTTAGGAATTCAGCGCAACACATAGACTGAGAAAATCCTAAATGTGGTGTCACATTTAGGAGATACATATGAATAAGGTACAGTCTTTGCCCTTTAGAAGAATACTTTCTGGCAGTGGGTTAGTCAGGACCCTGTAGTTGCAAATGAAAGAAGCTCAACTCTAAATAGACTAGGCAGAAAAGTGTGTTCATTGCCTTATGAATTGGGTTGTCCAAAAATGAACGTCAGGTATGGCTTGATCCAGAGGCACAGACAACAGCATCAGTGTTCTCTCCATTCCTCCACTCCAAATATCTTTGTTTATTTTTGCATCTGGACTCACTCTCTCTTGCTATAGACACTCTGTACAATGAGGAAAAGATATTCGCTACCAAATGTACATTTACAGATTATGATCCAAAGAAAGAGAGGTCATCTGTCTCCAAGCTTCATTTACAAAGTCTCAAAGAAGATCTCAGGTTGACTCTGTGAGTCACATGCCAATTTCTTGGGCCTATCTACATGGACAGGGGGATATCTTTTATGATAGATCAGGCATGAGTGGTGGTTGGGATCTTCACTGGCAGATGAATAGAAGGAAGGGAAAAAAAAAACCAAAGATCAGTCTGAACTTTTGATTCAAGCACCTGAGACAAAAGCAGCATCATAAATAGAAATAGAATAGTTAGATATGGACGTTGTTTCAGTGGGAAGTTCATATGTATGTTAACCAGAGTTCTCCAGAGAAACAGAACCAAGAGGCCAATAGGGTGTGTGTGTGCACACGTAAATGCTAGCATGCATCTGTGTGGAGAGAGATTTTAGGGAACTGGCACATGATTGTGGAGGCTGACAAGTCCAAAATCTGCAAGGCAGGCTGAGAAGCTATAGATCCAGTTAAGAGTTGAAGAGTTGATCTTGCAGCTCAGGTTCAAAGGCAGCCTAGAGCAGAATTCCCTTCTCCCAGGGGGAATTTTGTCTCTTGGGACCTTCAACTGATTGGATGAGGCCCACCCATGTGATGGAGGATAACCCGCTTTACTCAAAGTCTACTGATTTACATGTTGTTCTCATCAACAACATAGCTTCAAGCAATGTCTACACTCATATTTGACCAAATATCTTGGCACTGTGGCCTACCCCAGTTGACATATAAAATTAACTGTCACAATATGTGAATAGGGCGGTACTTCTGGACTATTTGGGTGTGGTAGAAAGTGAATTTGGGACTCAGAAGACAGGTCAGGAGATCTGATTGTCATCCACCCAAGAATGAGAGTAGAAGTCGCTAGAAAGGATTGATATGTAATGGGACAGCACAGAAGAAAACAGGCTGAGGGCAGAACCTGGCGTAAGTCCAGCCTGGAAAGGAGACTGAAGTCTTGGCGAGGGCTGTGAAAGAGCAAGAAGAGCCTACGGCCGTGGAGGTGGTGATGGAGACATTGGAAGCTAGGGAAGGCAAAGGGTCCAGGAGAGCCCCCATCGCGGGCAGAGGAGGGCCCTCCAAATGTGACCAGCAGAGCCCCGCCCACCAGCCCACACACCGCCCGGCCCCAGGTCCACTGCAAGAGTGAGGTGGAGAGGAAGCCCTTCACAGCCCAGTGGCAATTAGAGGGGGACCGTTTTATATCCTGGGATTCCATAATAAAGACAAGAGACAAGGCTTGTATTTCAGACGTCTTTTTTACTCCATTTCTCTAGTAACGTATTGCTAAGTATCTTACACCACAACAGACGGATGTGTTATAAATGATCTGGGAATGGAAAGTCCCAGTACGTCCCCATCGAGAGCCTGAGGGGCGCTGGCCTGAATGGTGGTCCACAGTGGACGGCAGAGGCAGAGGAGACGAGGCCCGATTGGGAGGCCAGGCTCCGGACTGCTCACTCTGGCCCCCTGGTCATGGGGAACGTTAGAGAGAGAGCACTCGGCCTGATGCTGGGGGAAGAAGTGGTGCCCAACGGAAGGCCCAGAGGAACTAAGGGCTATAGTGGTCCCTGCTCGTTCATCCCCAGTTATGAAGAATGAAAGTCTAGAGTTCTTTCACAACTCATTTGGCAGCAAACCCTGACCCGGCTTGCCCAAGGTAAAGCATATTCTTCTTTTACCCAACGTGGCCTGAGTCTTTGTACATCTTCCTGCCGAAATATGAATGAGTTTGCCTAGGGGAGGCTGGCCCCGGGCCCACTGGGAGCTGTGTGGTCTGGGGGATAGGTCAGTCTGTTTTTTTAAATCTGAAATATTCGGAATCCCATAACATGTCTGGCCTCTGGGTTTTTGAACAAGGAACTGTGGCTCTCTATTTAGGATAAGGAAGGCCTGAATGTACCCGGAGAGAGCAGGATATGAGAGATTAGAGTTAAAATGAGAGAAGGGGGAGTGGGAAGCTGAGTCCCAGGGTGGGCTTCAGGGAGAAGCAGAAGCACAGCCCTGACTGGGCAAGGAGGAAAGAGATTTATTTTCCTGGTGACCAGAACGGCCCAGGAGATGGCTGTTGAAGATGTAAGAGTGATTTCGAGGCGACGATATCTGGATCGGGGGAACACGTGGCCCTGATCTTCTAGAGGCAGAATGAGCAGAAGCCTTGCTTCTTCCCCCATTTCTGAAGACCAGAAGCTCCCAAGGCTGGTCAGAGCATGAATCACGAGAACCACAGGCACCAAAGTTCTAGAAACCCTTCACAACACCCCCTCTTCTCCACCCCCTCGTTTGAAGTCTCAGGGTGCCAGGACTTAAGCGAATGATGGAAATTTACACTCAACCTCTGTAAGCCCCTGTGGTGTGAGTGAGGGAGCCTCAAGGTCTCAGGCAGCCTCATTAATTAGCAGGGCTCCCCCTCGGCTCTTCTTCAAGGAAGAGAGCTGCTCTGCATTTCTCAGCTTCAGTGGGCAGAAAGGAACGCGCTGTCCACACTCCACATGGCAAGTCAAGGGTGGACGCCTGTGTCTCCACCACCACGCCGTGCCCAGCCCACGCTGGAGAGGCATTCCTCTCGCAGACAAAATAAAAGATTGCTGATAGCTGGAGCAGTTTGTTTGCTTTCTAAAACGAATCGAAGTCTTCAAAAGCTTGGCTTGAACAGTGCCGGCTGAGCTGTGTCCTCACACCACATTCCTCCAGTCCTGTGGTCCCCCTCCCACACCCCCTCCAAAGGCCCCGCATTACTCGGATTCCTTCCCCTCTCTCATCAGCGCCAGCTGGCGGCCACTGGGGCTGGCCAGACAGGCCTGATGCCCTGGGACGGGGCCTGCTGGATGCTCGGTGGCCCCAGCTGGTGAGGGCAGCAAGGGACAGGAGGCCACCTTCCTTGGAGGACTGGGTTAGCTGGCCCCTTTCAGGGCCAGTGGGGGCTGGGAAGAAATGCATCCCCAAACCCTGAAGAAATGCTTTACCCTGTGCCTTCCAGAAAAGTGATCATCCAGTGTTTAAAACCCCCACCCCGCCCTGCTCCCTGATTCTTGCCCACCCCACCTCCGCTTCCATCACCCCCTGCCCACCCTCACCTGGAGCTAGGCTGGGGGCGGGATGCAGAAGGTGCATTTTAGTGGCCAGTGCGTCTGGAGGAATGGACTGGAAACAGAACCCCTGGCCCCGTCCAGGCACGTCGGGCTCACAGTCCCTAAGTGTCTCTGTTTACTATGCCTGGACAGGAGCACAAAGTGGAGAGGCCGCAGTGTATCATGTCACGTTATCACGTCACGTCGTAGATACAGATGCAAGGAGAGAACAGGAAGACTTCAGACTTGAGAACATATCAAGGAAGAACAAAAGGGAGAAGGAAGGAAGCCTGGTGCGTTTGTTCTCTCTTACCAGATACGGATCACATAGCAATGACCTTGTGGCGGGCAGTGCCTTCTGGAAGAACAGGCCATCCACCCTCTGCCCAGGCATGGGATTTCTGTCTACGTGTTTGTGGCAGATCACCTTGACCTTTGTAAAGATCTGTGGTCTGCTGTTTCTAGCAGCGGAACAGACTTCAGTTCTGCATGATGAATAGTTTATTTGGACAACCTGAAGCATGAAATAATGGGATACCTTACAGCAAGAGAAAACGGGAGAGAGCCCTGCCCTCAGACTGCACAATTTTACCAGTAAAGCCCTTTTGTTCCACTGAATGTCATTCGTGTGCCCAAACGGAAACATTGAAAAAGAGTGGAAACATAAACCTTCGCACGTTCGTCTTTCTCATCATTTCAGCCCTAAATTAACTCCAAATCCTTCACGTGGAGAAAATCCTAAATGCTAGAATGGAGCCTCATCCTTGCCTATCATATTTTACTATACTTGAGCAAAGTTGCTTGACATATAATTTAATCTGTTTTGTTTTTTATTCTTTGTCGGGGGAAAGGTAGTAATTAAGGACTCCAGAGTTATAATAACACTATTACGGATGTATATATAAAACATCAAAAACTTCACAATTACAGTTTTTCCAAAATCACATCCAGGTATCACCCATAATCACCAGGGGTGATTTACAAGGGGTCTATGCAGGTTTTTAGTAGCATGTTGGTTATGCAGGACTTCATGCGTTTTTTCATAGGTTTATCAAGGAGTGATGGGGTCTAAGACACACCATTTTAGCACTTCTCCCTCAGGAAAATTAAAAGCCACCTCAAAGAATCTGTGACAGATGGCAGAAGGCAGTGGGAAATGGGGTAGGGGAAAGAGGACAGTTGATTTTTTATAAAGGAAGGTTACAATGACACTCTGTAAAACTTGGCTCAGTAAAACAGGGCGGTGAGATCTTGTAAAGTCGTCCCAGTGTGGGAATCCACCATGTCGTGTTGTAAAGAGAATTCTAGAGGAATCATTTCTACTCTGCCGTTTAGAGTCCCACCCCTCCCCAGTGGCTAGTCACTGAGTGAGAGTAAGAAGTCAGAGGGCACCAAATCAGAAGTAATTTGGGGATCATGAGTCAGCAAGCCTTTTTAACAAACAGCACCCTCCCTCTGCAGAAACCAATATTGTAAGACAATGTTTTGAACAACTCTTTCAGAAAACAGAGTTTAACCTTCAGACACTATTGTTAAAAGGGAGGGGGTAGGAAGAAAAATTTTAAAAATAATAATAATAAAATCATTGTTAAGAGAGGAGGTGGGTGGGAAGGGTTAGGATTGGGTGGCCTTCCTGGGTCTCTTTTACCAAAATATTAGAGGCAAGAAAGTGAATGAACACTCCATTTCCCAGCACATGAAGAAACAAGTGTTCGAGACTATCTGGAGCATCTCTTTAATAACAGACTTTCATTCATTCCAAGAACTTGACCAGCTGAACAGATTAAAAAAAAAAAAAGCTATTGCCTAGGGCGAGAGATGTCCTTTCCCCTGCTGGTTGAAAAGTGACTTATTTTTTCCATGTTGGTATCAGTGAAGGCTGGGAGCGTGGACAAAGCACAGGGCTCTAGGAAGATGTACCACGAGACTCAGTTGCCTACATAAATCCTTCCCCAAGTTGCTTGAAATCTCATTGCAGAAAAGCAGCTCTTTCTCCCAGGAGAAACAGTAAGGGCAACACCTAAGCACTAAATGACAAGCCATCCATGCAACACTGTGTACACAATCATCTGGGAGATCTTTTAAAAAATGTACAAATGCCAGGTTCCCACCCCAGGCCCACAGAGCATTCGTAATTGCTTTGAAGGGGGTCAGCTTTGGAAAGCACCGACCCAAGGCAGAGGTAGGGAGAGACACAATGGCTGGGGAAGAGATCAGCAATGGGAAGGAAAGGTCTCACGAAGGAGACAGGGTGCAAGCAGGGGGAAAGATGGGATCTAGAGAGGCACGATGATTAAGGGAGATGGTCTAGACAAACGGGGCTTGATAAGCTGTCACAACTTGACAGCTTGCTCTTTAGTTGGGTTTAGTCCCACTCCAATGGACAAGCCACCTTATTGAACTGACTGACAAGCAGGGGCTCCGATAATGAAGACTCCCAGGGGATGTTGGGGGCCAGTAGGCATAATGGCAAGGACCCATGGACTCAGGAGCCAGAGAGCCTGCCTTCCCACACCAGACCCCCACCCATCCCTCTGGAAACTTGTGCAAGGTATGTGACCTCTCTGGGTCTCCAATTTTGTTACCTGTAAGATTAGGGTTGTCATATTAGAGAAATATTCAATGAAATCATGTTTGTGATATGTAGCACGATAGCCTGGCAGCTGGGAGGGTTTCTATCAAGGCTGAGTACGACAGGGGTTGGTGGCTCGTCTTTGTTTAGGGAGGTTTCTGGAGATTTGCAGAATGGAAAAGTTGCTGTGTTGGACTATTTTTTGAAATAATTTTGGTTTTTGTAGATTTTTTTCAAACTAGAAATGGTAACACATTGGCCCTAGAAGGGGTATTTCTAGATCGCTTCTCTGTAGATGTGGAACAATCTATACTAGAGTCTGAACTCAGGGATAGATATATTTTGCAATATTCTAGACTATGGGTCAGCAAATATTTCCTGGGGAGGGCCAAACAATACATGGGGGGGCAATTTACAACGACTAAAGCCTGCCATTATAGCTCAGAAGACACCCTATACAAGAAGGGATGCCTGTATTACAATAAAACTTTATTTATAGACACTAAAATGTGAATTTCACATAATTTTCACATCTCCCAAAATATTATTCTTTTTATATTTTCCAACCATTTAAAATGTAAAAGCCGTTCTTAGCTCATCAGTCATACAAAAACAGGAGGCCCACAAGCTATAGTTTTCAGACCAAACCATGTCCAAGAGCCAGAACCGGAAACAGGCCTTGAGTTGGTTCTGAAAAGTTGCGTCTTATCTCGGCTTCTTATCAACGTAAGCCACACTACTGCCGTCAAACTCAAGTTTTCTCTATTCCCTTCCTGAGCATCACACAGAACTTCCAGACAATAGACATTCTTTGAAGTTACTTCTGTCCTCTTACTCGTCCACTCATGCAGCAAGCACATGAGTCCCTATGAGGCATAAGCCTGCAGGGGACACAGAGATGAATGAGATACCACTCTGTCCCTCTGAAGCTCACCTTGAAGCTGGGGCCACAGAGATCAACCAATATTATGGTACAATGTGGAAAAGCCTTATAAGAGGGCTGTGTTCCAAGAACAATAGGGGCATAGTGAACAGAGGGAGGAATTAGTTCTGAAAGGAGGAGGTGGGCAGAGTGGGGTTTGTTGACGAGGAAGCACAAAAGGGGTAGTGTTGGGGCTCGGCTTGATAACAGACGTGTGAAGGGAGGACACGCTAGGCAGAGGGACCCATCTGTGCGAAGTCAGGAGAGTACAAGGGTATCTTGGAACTGGTGAGTCCCCCCAGTCTGGCTGGAGGGTGGGATGGGAGGTGGGGGGATGGGAGGGGATGAGGCCAGAAAGGAAGGGGGGACTCCAATTATAGTCTATGCCAAAGTCGGCAGATTTTGCTTTTAAAGGCATTGAAGGGTCCCTAGAGATTTTTAATCCCAGTAGCCATGTGAGGCACTCTGAGCTCTAGAAATTAAACAGGTAGCCATGTGGAAGACAGATTCCAGCAGGGAGAGAAAGCAGGCCAGGAAACGACAAAGGAAGGAGTGGAACAGATCAGATGAGAGAGACAGAGGACGGCCCTGAAGCAGAGACTGCTGCTATGAGACAACACCGCGGCACCCCGTGCAAGGCAGCCAGCCCTCGGAGTAGCTGCGTCCCCTTCCGAGGGACTGCTCTAGAGTCCTGAGCTCGCTTCCTGACCTCCCACATTCTGACCTTGCCCTTCACTCTTAGACAGCAGCCACATGGGTTCCTCCCAAGTTGTGCACAGGAGAATCTCTTCCCTCCGGCATCCTCTTGATTTCTTGCTGTATCCACACCCGGGTCCAGCGGCAGCTGGAAAATCATCTGGACAGTGCCTGGTGCCATGTCCCTTGCTCCTGCCTATATCAGTGTCTGGGGAAATAGAGCCCTTGGCCAGCCAGGGCTGAGGGCTGCCAGGGTGTTGGTGAGCACAGGGTAACTGTTAAAGTAACAGCTATCTGCATTATGTAAGCTGCATTAAGACCACAGCTCAGGGACGCCTGGGTGGCTCAGTTGGTTAAGCAGTTGCCTTCGGCTCAGGTCATGATCCCAGCGTCCTGGGATCGAGTCCCACATTGGGCTCCTGGCTCTGCAGGGAGCCTGCTTCTCCCTCTGCCTCTGCCTGCCACTCTGCCTGTGCTCGCTCTCTCTCTCTGACAAATAAATTAAAAAAAAAAAAAAAGACCACAGCTCAGTATTTTAACCAATAGCCCGCTGCCCTTGAGTGTTTACACAAAGGGTAAAAACACTGAGAAACAGATCACATCATTCTCTGCTCAGATCAGGTCGACGACTTCCTCTGGCGCTTAGGAGAGAGTCCAGCTGCCACCACCCACCTGTCTGAGTCTCCTCCACTGGAAGCCCAGGTCCCCGACTCCAGGTACACTGGCTTGGATGCTGGTCTTAAACATACCAAGCTCACGCCCTTTCCTCTGTCTGGAATGTTCTTTCCCCAGATCTTTGAGTGGATCCCTCATGCCATTCAGATTTCTGCTTCCATATTACCTCTCTAGCTGGGCTTCCCTGACCACTTTCTAAAAGGAGACGCCTCCCCACCCAATCCTCATCTGTTTTCCTTTAGCAATTTTCCCTGCTTAATTTTTCTTCATGGCATTTATTACTCCAAAACTGTATTACATCTTCATTGACTTCTTGTCCTGCTCTCCCAGTAGACTATAAGCTCCGAGAGGGAAGTGACTTTGTGTGTCTGGGCTGCTGCATCCCTTCCCCACCTGAAATAGTAGCTGGGAGGTGCTCAGCCGAGCTGTGCGAAGTTAGAAAGCTGCCCTCTACCTTTTACTGAATGCTTATCACACTTAAAATATTGACAGCAGTTTAGCAGTCATAACAGTTGTAATTAATATAATTAAATAAATGTTGATATATTTATATAGCATAATAATGCTCTATAATATAGCAATAAAATAATATGTGATGAGTTTAAGATGAAATAATAACAAAATATTAATAAGCAAACATTAATTAAGATCTTACTATGTACTGGGTACTATTAACTTCTAGGCACATGATCTCATTTTTTTTCTTAAGATTTTATTTATTTGTCAGAGACAGAGAGAGAGCGCAAGTAGGGGCAGAGGGAGACGCAGACTCCCCGCTGAGCAAGGAGCCTGATGTAGGACTCCATCCAGGGACCCTGTGATCATGATCTGAACCGAAGGCAGATGCTTAACCCACTAAGCCACCCAAGTGCCCCTATGCATATTATCTCATTCATACTCATAAATCCAGCAAGTAGATAGTATTATTTTCTCTAATTTATATTCAGGGCACCGAAATCAAGACATTAAGAAAATTTGTTGAGATTCTAACACAGTTTACCCAACTCCAAGGTAACTAATGCCAACCCATACTGCCCTAAAATGAACTTCGGGTAGATTTGAGGTGTCTAACCCAACAGGAGAGAAACAGGAAAGCAAGAGGGCCACTTAGCATGAATTAAACTTTCTAGCAAGAGAACAAAATGACAAAAAGCCCCAGCAAATGCTTTGGGAAACCGTTTGAAAGCCCTGAAAAGGAGTGAGATAGTGTTCACCTACTCAGTGGCACTCATCAAACGAAACGATTCAGCTTTAGCTCTTAGGAAGCTAAAGGAATGTTATCTCGATCTTCTGGAGGCCTTGAGACTCATCTTACAGATGAGAAGGCCTTTGACTGATCCAGGCAGACACCAGAAACAATTTCCTGCAAACTAATGACTCGCCCAGAAGATTGTGCGACTGTCAGGAAGATCCTTTGCAGTGCAATATGCCACATGCTTAATTTGTGTTCAGAAAGACCTTGCAAAATCACTCAGGCTCCTTTTCACTCCAAGGCTAAATGAGGAAAAGCAAAGTCCAAGCTGAGGCCTGAACGGGTGAGTCAACCTCATTATGACCGCTGGGGGGGGGGGGAGGGGGTTGGCTTCTGCTCATGTCCAGGGAATCGGTGCCATATTAAACTGATCTAAAACTATCAGCCCTGTATCTGGAAACCACTTTTGCAGGACAGCTGCTCTCCTGTTCTTTTTGTTTGGATCATAAAAGTAAAATTTTAATCCACTGGGAATTTGTGGGGGAGGGGAATCAAACTGATTCTGATCCAACTAGGTCAGGAAAAAAATACGAGCTGATTTTTCCATCCCAGTCGTGTAGTCTGGTTGGAGCCCATCCCACTCAGGGACAGCTATTGTCTGCAATCACCGAGTCTCAATCCTGAGACCCAGTGAAAAGGAATTTTCCCCTCTATCAGCTCTATCCTGCTGCAGAGTCGCTAAAGGTGACTGTTTCTGTCTTCTCCTGGGTGATCTCTTTCTCTATAGAAATCATGAGGCTGAGCCAAAGGTTCTGTGCTTCACTGGACAGACTGGCCTTTCTTAACCAGGCTCATCAAACAGTGGGCATTTTTTATTCCCCCGATAAGAAGTGTTGGTGGGTTAATGGGTCATCTTCAGGAGAGAGGTCAGAAGGAAAACACTGCAGTGTTCAAAGCTGGGGCTAGAAATGCCAGCCATCAAAGGACACAGTGCTCAGTGGACAGCGATGATGTATAGGGCGTGCACTGGCCAGCCTCTTCGGGATAGGTCACATCTAACCTTTATCCTCCACAAAGGCAGAGAAGATCGCTGAATGCGCTTGACACTCAGCCCTCTGAGGCCCCGGTGCGAAGCCGGCCAGGGAAGCCCGGGTGCCTGTGCTAGGGGAGCTCCTTTTCACTGAGGGAGAATTGTATTCTGGTTCCTCTGCAGACTGACGTCGCAAGGACTTTGAACATTGAAAAGAACAAAAAAAGCAAACAGCCACAAAAAAGGGGAGGAGGGGGGAGAGAGAAAGAGAGAGCGATATCAGTAGGGGTAGTTAGTAAAAAGGGGCCCGGAGACAGAAAGCCTTTTGTTCCCCGAATTCGTTTCATGTAGGGATTGGGAGGTGAATGGCTTTGAGATGAAATGGGTTTATGAAGGAGTTGCTAGGTCACAGGAAGCACGACTGTCAGACTGCTCTGTGAATTCGATTTCTTTCAAAGTTAGGTTAATCTGAAAAAGAAGCTCCTTTTCCCGGTTTTTTTTTTCCCCTTAGAGGGGGAGAATGGGGTGTAAAGCTCGAGAGGGTTCCCCACTTTGTTTCATTTTCCACCCTTTCTGCTAGTGTAAAAAGAAATAACCACACGACAAGCTGCTTTGTGGGTTTTCCGAAGTTAAGAGGTGGGCGGAGCTCCTCCGCACTACCTTGGCCCGCCAGCCAATGGCGAGCGGTATGCAAATGCTGTCGGCGCTCGGCCGGTCTCAATCAAAACAGTGAGCTCAGAGGCTGCTCGGGAGCTCGGCGCGCTGCGACTGGCAGAGCCGCCCCGGCCCGGGCCGGTCTCACTTTCATTTAGCGCTGCACTCCATGGAGGGCCGCACTCGCCAGGGCTTCATGCCGTCTCACTAGTGTAGGAAACCGGCTCAACTCTCCGCCGCCGAGATGAAGTATAAGGTAAGCGGGCGCCTCTTCCGTAAGGTTTCCGCGTGCGCGTGCGTGTGTTGCCCACTGGGACGACGCCTGTGCAGGGACCCCCACCGCCACCACCACTCCTGTGCCCCGGAGAGATGGGTCTCCGTCACCGAGGCTGCAGGCAGGCAGGCAGACAATCAGTCTCGGAGCCCCTCTCCGGGAGTTCACGGCATACCCGGGTCCATCTCCCCTGAAAGTTTTGGGAATTCTTCTTAAAGGCGCCGCGGGAGCCACTGGAATTCGGAGGGTGTCTAGCTTGAAGGGGAGTTCAGGTCTCCGGGGCTCCCCCAGGCCTGGCCTCCACTGTCCCGGAGCCCCGTAATGAGGGAGGAATCGGAACTGCCGAGTCTCTCAGACTGGCTCGTAACAGCAGTTTTCAGCCTTTGCCTTAAGCATTTGGTATGAGAAGCAGTTTGCCTTACGGATTTTTGGTGGGAGAAATTAAAAGCCGCAAGTGCTGTTACACAGCCGATGGTGGAGACTTCTGACATCCTTAAATGATACTGGATGTAAGAACAAATAAGTATCTGCCGTTTCTTGAAAATACTTTCATTTGTGTTTGAATGGGCTGAGGGTCTGAAGTGTCCAGCCAGCTTATTGTCCCCGTAGTTTACAGAATGTCAAGCTACCTTATTCTCCCGTGCATTTTGCTCCCTTGTTGTTATGTATTCTTGGCAAAAGGATTATAACTTGCTCGGAATATCCTTATTTTGTTCAAGGCTCCCCCCATCTAACCAGGCAAGCAGCTTCCAGACATACCGTACTTAGAAACACATTGCAGTGAATTGGGTGTGACTTCTAGAATAGACACGAGACCTAATGCTTTTAAACCAACATGCTATTATTAAAATGACGGTTGGCGAGGTGACTGTGGACTGACAATTTGTGTTTACCTGTCTAACCTTCGGGTTTGTGCTAGCCGGGAGCCGCTTTGCTTCCTTTCTGAATTATGTAGCTTCTGGCCCATCCTTTTTTAATGTGAGGTTGTAAATACTCGGTTCTGGCTAATAGCCACTGGCTAACCTCGGTGATAAATCTTTTCTTCAAAAGCTATACATCTCGTTGAAAAGCTCTAAATCAAGATGTCGAAAGTTGGGGCGCCTGGGTGGCTCAGTGGGTTAAAGCTCTGCCTTCGGCTCAGGTCATGATCCCGGGGTCCTGGGATCGAGCCCCGCATCGGGCTCTCTGCTCACCAGGGAGCCTGCTTCCTCCTCTCTCTCTGCCTGCCTCTCTGCCTACTTGTGATTTCTGTCTGTCAAATAAATAAAATCTTAAAAAAAAAAAAAAGATGTCGAAAGGTTTTATTATAAGGCATGAGTTATGGTTCTGCATGGAAAGGTTACAGCTATGTGAAGACACAGGTACCAGTTACCTCTGTACTATTAGCTTTCCATTATTATTATTATTATTATTATTCCATGATTTCTCCATAGGAAAGAGCAGAGGAATGAATAATCCTGGAGATTCTTAATACTTTTGACTTTAGGATGGAACCAGCAACAAATCCTTCTACCTGGCAGGAAAGTTCCCCTTCTTGAAGTGGTTCACCCCAAATTTCCACAGTCCCTTATTTAGAATAGTGATTGGCCTCGAGGGTCCTGCACCTACAATGATTCTTTCCCCCTCCTATCCCTATTGCTGAAGGCCTTTAGTCTCATAATAACCGCCTTGCAGGGAGAAAACAAAGAGAAAATATGTTCATACGTTTATGATTGGAAAGCATAAATGGTGGAAATCGACGCTGAGTACCTTGATCTGGAAAGTGAGAAGTGACAAAGTCTAGGATCACTTTTATTCAGTGATGCCGTCGTGTTTCATTTTACTCTTATGGAGAGAAAAAGTCATGGCAACTGATGAAATAAATTGGGATTGGCATTCATGGGGAAAAAAAAAACCCTTCTCTTTGCGAGCTCTTACCAGTGTTGAACACCCTGCCAGGTGGTGTAAATATATGGTTGTGATTGGCGCATGTTATTAGCTTTTTGTCACCAGAAAAAAACACTGATTTCTCTGACAGGCCAAATACCAAATTGACACCTTGGGGTGACTATAAAATAAACCAGTGGTTGAAGAAATCTACTGTCCCTGACTTATAAAGCCTGTCCTCTCTCTAATAACAGACAGAGTTATTATTACCTCTATTTCAGGAGATTTTGTCATTTTAAGTAGAGGACATGATGCAGAGGTAAAAGGATAATAAATAATATTAAGAGTTAACTGTGATAATAGAGGATTGTCATATTTAACCCTTCCAAAAACTCTATGAGGTGGGAGTTACTATGTACTCATTTTCAGATGTGGAAATTGTGGCACAGAGAGGCTAAGTGGCTCGTCGAAAGCCACACAGCTAAAAAGTGGGGGAGGTATTAATTGAACCAAAGCAATCTGGCTCCAGGGCTTGTGACTTTAAACCACTATTAAAGAATCAGCTGTCCCCTCCCTGAACGGTCCTGTGTGACTGCTCTTTTTGTCCCCCAGGGAGTTTAAAACTATTTCATCTCCAGGATTCCTGCAGGATGGATTCTTTTTTTTTTTTTTTTCTTCAGCTATAACTCGACAAAGCAAAGTGTACCGCACATTTGGCAGTTATTTGTTTAATTGGAGCCGCCCCGGTAGTAAAACCAGATAATTATTCGATTGTAAAATCCTGGAGTCAGGAATTATCTTTGAAACCCTGTGTCGCTCTGCCCACTATAAATGTAGCACAGTCAGACTTCTGTTCACCTGAGAGATTTATAATTCAGCCACTATAAGATTTTTTTTTTTAAACCAGATTATCTGGTTTGGCTGCTTCAGAAAACATAACTAGAGGGCAACCAAGCCCCCAGTCATTCTGCACTTCTCCGCAGCTCCAGGCTGGCTGGCCAACCCTGTATTCAGAATAATCTTGAGAAGTGTGGAATGTAAGCTCTTACTGATGAACACAGCAGTTCTGGTGAGCACACATCTAGCCTAGCCTGATTTCATTTCATGGTTTGGTGGTGGTGGTGTTCTGGGGAGGCTGCCGTTTCCTATGGACTTTCTGTTCCGTCTGTCTTAAGAGGCTTCAGTGCGGGGTTCTGTGATGGGAGACAGTAAATCAGGCCACCTGCATTCATTAAGAAGCGTCCACAAGCCCGTCCCCATAGGAAAGCAGGTCCTGCAGTGGGGGTAGGGCTCCATGCCTTGGTGGTGGTGGCTTGCCCAGGGGAGGCTCCCCCCGCCCTACTTTTTTTAAAAGATTTTATTGATTTATTTGCCACAGAGGGACACAGTGAGAGAGGGAACACAAGCAAGGGGAGTGGGAGAAGGAGAAGCAGGCTTCCCTGCTGAGCGAGGAGCCTGATGCAGGGCTCCATTCCAGCATCCTGGGATCAGGACCTGAGCCAAAGGCAGCCACTGAACCGACTGAGCCACCCAGGCAAAGGCTCCCCTTCTAATGGGCTGGAGGCACATTGTCGCCACCATCTCCCAGGAGAGGGACTGCAGCCTGCATGCCCAGCTGTGTTTGATGGGAGGCCCCGAGACCCCGCCCACTTTGTGCAGGTCCAGGCCTAGGTCTGAGTTCAGCTGGCCTTGCCCCTGATCTCTAATACCTGAGCAGCTCAGAACCCTGGGTGCCTACCCTAAAACTCTAAATTATGTATCGAGGCTACCATTCCACAAATTCATTTTTTTTTTCACTGAAGTATGGTTGAGAACAAATGCACTCTTAAACGTTTTGAGGTGGGGGCTGGGGGAGTACAGGTGGAGCTTGTACTACAGATAAGAAAACTGGATGCGGGGAACGCAGCTTGGTGTGTTCTGGTCGGCTGTGGGCAAACAACGTGTGGGCCGTGAAACACTTTTGAGGGGGACTTTGAAAATCCTCTTATTCTCTTGAGCTACATGGAGGGAAAAATGATCGAGGGTCTTGAGGCGAGTGGACACCGTCATGTATGACTTCGAGAATCCCCCCTTCTCTGTGACAGGTCGGCTTTGAATTATGTCTTCTCTTGGAAGTGATCTGTTGCACTCCATCTCTGGTTCCTCGTGCTCCTTTTTAAATCTTAAGTGAGAGAGGCACCTGGGTGGCTCAGTGGGTTAAAGCCTCTACCTTCGGCTCAGGTCATGATCTCAGGGTCCTGGGATCGAGCCCCGCATCAGGCTTTCTGCTCAGCGGGGAGCCTGCTTCCCCCTCTCTCTCTGCCTGCCTCTCTGCCTACTTGTGATCTCTCTCTCTCTTTGTTAAATAAATAAAAAAATCTTTAAGTCTTACGTGAGATCTAGGAATTTTAAAAGCACCGAAAGATGTTTTAATAGTAACTGAATTGTTGACGGATGGATGTATTTATTGAGCAAACCCATTGTGAGAGCTACAGGACTTGCCCACGTAGAGATGAAAGTCTTTGGAGAACTAGAGGTGCTCGGCCCATACCAAATTTAGCAAGTTGCACACTGCGGGACATACCAAGGATTCCTTTAGCATCCTTTCCTTACTGTAATATACATCAGTCCTTTTCTCAGAATTCATAGCGGCTTCCTGTCTGCTGCTCCTCCCACCGTGCACCAATTCCCCCCCACCACCCCAGACTTCTAAAAAAACTTCCTGTCAACTTTTTCCCCTTTGCAAATTCCCTCCCCACCGTGTGCCCCTATGACCTCATCATCTCTTTTCATTCATGTAGTCCGTATGTGACTCTAATACCGGACTTGCGTACAGCTCACTTCCCCGACCCACGTAGACATGGCACCCCTTTTTTTTCTAAAGGTTTTATTTATTTATTTGACAGAGATCACAAGTAGGCTGAGAGGCAGGCAGAGAGAGAGGGGAAAGCAGGCTCCCTGCGGAGCAGAGAGCCCGATGTGGGGCTCGATCCCAGGACCCTGAGATCAGAGGCAGAGGTTTAACCCACTGAGCCACCCAGGCACCCCGACATGGCACCCTTAAACCCCATCCTGTTACCCCCTACCTCTCACCTCTCTTTCAACTCTGCTGTGGGAAAGCTTGGTCTTTGGCTGCTCGCATTCACTGGCCCCGTCTCTCTCTGGGTCTACCCTACTGGGTTATTCTGTCAACTCCCAAAGGCCTACACCTTTGTCTCCTCAACTGACAGTAATCCCTACAACAGGCTATCTGTTTTCCACTCCTGCTCTGCTCTGTTAGCGCTCCCCTACTTATTTTTTTTTTTTTTACTCTTTTTTTATTTATTTTTTTTTTAATTTAATTTTATTTTTTTTATTTCTTTTCAGCGTAACAGAGTTCATAGTTTTACACCACACCCAGTGCTCCATGCAATGCGTGCCCTCCACAATACCCACCACCTGGCTCCCCCAACCTCCCACCCCCGCCCCTTCAAAACCCTCAGGTTGTTTTTCAGAGTCTATAGTCTCTCATGCTTCATCTCCCCCCCAGTTTCCCTCAACTCCCTTCTCCTCTCCGCTCCCCTACTTATTAACCCCTTCTAATCGAGTCACTATCAAAAGGATACCTGAACTCCCATTGGGTGCCCCCCTCCCCGATCCCAGAGCATCCCATTTGAAGGAAGCCCCACTGAAAATTTGGAGGTAGAGGCAGACTGTTAGGCAAGTGCTCGAATAAAAAGTGTGACCTGGGATCTGTTACAGCCTGGAGGGGCATGGCCTTGACCTTATATGTTCTTGTGCATAGAGTGGGGCTTTGGAGAAAGGCATTTCTGTTCCTTGTGACTTAGGGCTTGATAGCCTCAGGCAAGGCAAGCTCTCTGGGCCTCAGTTTTCTTATCTGTAAAACAGGGATACTAACTGTGTTGGCCTATTGTTCTAAGGGCCAAACCAGGTAATACATGGGTATAAAGTACTTAACCATGCTCCTGGCATACAGTAAAGGAGACCATGCTAGTCAGCCTCCGCTTTCTTTGCTTTGACAGGTGTGGAAAGGGTAGTATGGACTCAAGACTTGGTGACGGGATTATGTCGAAATCGCAGTGACTAGGTAAAGGTGGTTCTAGTGTTCCGTGGGCCTGGTTGTGTGGTGTGGGAATGCAGATGCCAGACAATGGGGGTTGACCAGGACACTGATGGGCCTCCTTGCTAATAATATATGAGTGACAGGCCCTCCCTTGTTATTAATAAGATTTGACACACCTGAAACTACAGGACCTTGCTCGTAGTCAGTACTCAACAGATACTGAATTCAGTGTTGAAGGACATAAAATATTTGCACAAATAGCTATTAAAAAGAGGCGGGTGTTGTGTTTTGTTTGGCTTTGTTTTGTTTCATTTTTTTTGCCACTAAAAAGAGTCAGTACTGTATGGCATAGTGGAAAGGACGTGGGTTTGTTGCAAACCCCACTTTTGCTACTTCAGGCCTCTGTTTTCTCGTTTATAAAATGGGAGCAATAATACCCGTCTTATCAGATAATGGCAAGGATATGAAATCATACATTTTTGGCAATAGGCATGTGAAAATGGCAATTATTATAGGATGCATTATAAGACATATATAATATATAGATACAGAAGCATTATAGAGATAAAAATTTAAGAGAAAGCATTTGCTAGAATCGCTTATCCATAACAAAAATATTAGTGAGGACAAGAGAAAGTCACCAGTGTACAAAATCCAAGGTAAAACACGAAGGAGGTGATGGTGGGGGGGTTACGGAAGCTCGAGGGAAACTCTATCCCTTATCCTACTGCAGGGTATGTAAAGTAAGAGCTCTTGGTGATCTATCTTTAGATCGTTTTAGGGTTAGAAAGAAACCTAAACAAATTGGTTTGAGATGCCAGCCACTGGGCCTGTGGCATTACTCGGCAGTAACATACAGATTTAATTACCAAGTCTCGTTGCCAAGATAAACAAAAAGGGCCACTGGGAAGAAATGCTGTATTTCCAACTTAAAGTGCAGAGGATAGCTGCTGGTTTCCTAGGTGATGGATGATTGCAAAGAATATGGGCATGGAAGGGGACCTCCCCTGCCCCCCCCCAAAAAAAACCCTGTTCATACTCCATCAACGGCACCCCCTCCATCCTATTTACTTAGAACATTCCAGTCATCTCCCTGCAGTCATTCGTACTGGTTAATGAGGACGATGCAAGCCTGGGGAACATTACAGCTTGGCTACAAAAGTCTGTCTTCCTGAAGAATGGTCATTTTATGAAAAATGGCCTTGGTGGTGACCGCTGCCACCATCCACTGGAAAGAGTGATTCTTTTAGAAGGTAGTTTTTATTTGGAAAACTAACTAAAACTGAGGAAAATGGAACAGGCGCTCCAGAAAATATGCATGCCTTGTGACAGTGTGTGACGGTGATGTTTTCATGCCTGCAGTGGGGCTGGGGCAGCTGATCATGGAGATGTGAAGCTTGCCAGCCAAGTGCTCTCAAGTACATTTGTCTGCCTGGGCCCCATCATGGACCGCTAAGAACCGGTTTATTCTTTAAAAAGAGCTAGTCTCGGGATGCCTGGGTGGCTCAGTTGGTTGGACGACTGCCTTCGGCTCAGGTCATGATCCCGGAGACCCGGGATCGAGTCCCGCATCGGGCTCCCAGCTCCACGGGGAGTCTGCTTCTCCCTCTGACCTTCTCCTCGCTCATGTTCTCTCTCACTGCCTCTCTCTCAAATAAATAAATAAAATCTTAAAAAAAAAAAAAAAAAAGAGCTAGTCTCTTCCCTTCTCCTCCCCAACCATTCTTGATACTGAAGGATGTTTAAGTAGGCAATTCGGGATCTTTCCTCCAAGGCTGGGCCCACCACTTAGGAGGTATCTTCTCTCTTTGTAAATCATGGTGTATATGTCGCAAATGATACTTCCTCCTGATATTTCTAATATGGCAAGGTACTAGTTACATTTCAGCAAATGTTTCTTAATGGAATGTTGATATTTTCAATTACCAGAAATAAAGACTGAGCAACCATGACTATGCAAAGGTACAAGCAATCCACAAAGATGTTTGATAGGATCTGTGGAGTTGAAGTTTAATTCCTTTCTTTACTCCTTATGTGTATGTGTGTGCTTCAGTGTGTTTCCAGGGGGGAATTACTCGGGAAGCTTGATAGAAAGTTGCAGCAACCAGAAAGTGTATAAGACTCATATTTAAACCAGATCTTTCCTATTTATTAAAGCAATGTGTATTTAGACGGAATGATGTGCCCTTAGTATTTTTTTCTAATTGTTGTTTTAGTTATGTGGAAACTTTATGCTTTTATGTGACTTACCCTTAATCTCCTTGATTTGTAGTAGTCATTTCGTTATTGTTAACTTAGCACCTCACTCCCATGGGGGATGTGGCTAACTAGGGACTCATCCAGGCTTCTCTGTCAGCGGGGCCCTGCACTCTGCTGAAAGAACAAACTAGAATCCACTCCACCCCCACCCCCAATAACCATAACAAAAAAACCAACACACCGGGAAGCTGGTAAAGTAGACTCCTAGATGCTCCAAGCCTTCTTGGTGTTCAAAGTCTCTAGTGTGTATCAGGACAGGTCAGTAATGTGTTGATGAGTTTTTTGTTTGTTTGTTTCTTTTTTGGTTACCAGTCCTGTGTGGTATGAGTCCGAGTTTGGCAGGAAATGGGTCAGTGGACCAGCAGTGTTATGCCTTACCATCACAATGGCAGTGGCATGAGCAAAATTTTGAAGACAGCTTTTCCTTGAATGCTCCTCTGGGCTGGAATTTCATGTTATTTTCTGATTCTCCAGCCTGCTACACCTGGAGCTAAGTGTGTTGAGTATACCTTGCAATGGGGGAAGGGAAAGGACCGATTAGGATACAGTCAGCTCAGCAGCATTCTTTCTCTTAACCCCATTCGCTGGGAAGCCAAGACTTCTCCACCATCTCACAGAGGCCCAGACGTTCTTGAATTATTTCTCATTTCCTTATGAGGATCATCTTGTCAATCAGAGGGCATGTCCATTGACTGAATCAAAGACTCTCTTACCAATACCCATCTTTTTTTTCCTCCCAAATCCTAAATTCAACCAAGGCAGACCCATTAGCAAGATATATATTTACATGCCTACCTTTTATTTTTAACTTAAAATATATATAACCTCTGTGAATAGACACCCATGTTTCACAACCCAGCAACGGGACATACGGTCTGACAATGGGAAAGATACTTGAAACTGGGACTCTCTTGCAAAGTTCGGGAACACATGGCCAGCCTAGACAGTCAACGTGAGCTGCTTCAAAGATCAGCTGTGGAAGGTATCATCACTTTTCCCTTATGTCAGCCTTTGACAGGAAATTATCTAAGAGGTGCTTTTTCTGAATTCAGGCGAATTTTTCATATAATCAGTATACTTTACTGGTAAATAATTTTTTGGTTCTTTTCTTTTCCCTTGCAGAAATAGGCATCTCTAAAAATGAAAGGCATTTTTTGAAATACGGACTTCTGGGGCTCCTGGGTGGCTCGGTCATCAAGTGCCTGCTTTTGGCTCAGGTCATGATCCCAGGGTCCTGGGATGGAGCCCCGCATCGAGCGCCCTGCTCATCGAGAAGCCTGCTTCTCCCTCTGCCTGCCACTCCCCCTGCTTGTGAGCTCTCTCCCAATGGCAAATAAATAAAATCTTAAAAAAAAAAAAAAAAAAGAAAGAAAGAAAAGAAAAGAAATACGGTCTTGTGCAGAGAACACCTGAGAGCGAGAAGCAGTGAGGGAGGTTGTATTTCAATTGTTCTTGCTTCCAGCCGGGCAGGGCAGCTCTGCCTCCTATAGCCTGCGGTGGCATCAAGCCTCCTGCCTCCCTTATTAAGATTTTAATTACAGACGCAGCTTACCTCATTGCTGCAGGGAAAGAATTTAGTTTCTCTGAACTGTGTCTGTTTTTTGGTGTGGCAGGTGTAATCACGATGAGATCATTTCTGGTTTGTTTTCTTTTCCTGGAGGAATTTTTTTTTTCCCAAGGGGGAGGAGTACAGTTCTTAACGCACAATTTCATGAGCTCATAATAGTGCGGTAATAATAACCGTGCTTTAATTTTATAGAGACCCTTTCTTCTGAAGAAATCAGAGTGTTCTGCATATATAATTTCATGATTTCTCATAATATTAGAAAGAACGTTCTCACTGTCCCAATTTTGCAGGTGGGGAAACAGAGGCACGAAATACAAAATGTGTGATTTCTTGGCCATTACCCGTACAATCTGAGGACTGAGACTAGATCCTCTAAATTCAGGCAGTGTCTGTTCCTCTATGCAGGACTCTCCCCTCAGTGCTGCTAACTTCTAGAGCTCTATCATTTTTCATGGTGGGAGACTATCCCGGGCATTGCAGGATGTCTAACAGCTTCTGGCCTCTCCCTACCAGCTACCAGCAACACACACGCATGGTGACAACTAAAAAATGTCTCCCAACATGGCCAAATGCCCAAATCCCCCCTAGTTAAGAATTGCTCTTAACTTCCCTACTTCCTTCTGCTTAAAAAAAATTGCCTTACTGGTTCTGTATGACAGAAGCACAAAATACAAGCATAGAACCATTCGCCATAATTGTACCATGATGGACAGTGAACTTCATGTCACAGGCCCTCAAGAAAGGTGCAACTTCCTCTTATATGTGTGACCCCGGTGTGTTCAAATGAATGCCACAAAATGCTAAGAAGCATGAGGTCTCACTCAGGCCATGCACAAAAGCATCAGACCATCTCTAAGGCAACCTTAGTTCTCTGAAGTCTTCCTCTAGCCTCTCTCTGTGTGTGCATGTGCAAGTGTGTGCATGCGAAATGGAGATATATAATTTTATATTGACATATATAAGTAGTGGAACATGCATTTACAACGGAACTTTGAAGAAAGCCATTTTATTCTTATAAACTGGTATATATAATACGTACATGTGGGAGCTTGTCTCTATACCTGGCCGCTGAACTATTTCATTTAAAGGTTTTTCTTCCAGTCTACGCGCTCCTACTGTATTTCCTCCCTCTTCTAGCTAGAAGCTACAGCATCTGAAGGTTCTTTCTTGAGACCCCACTGCAGGTGCAAGGTTGGCAGCATATGGTAGATACCTTTCGGCCAAGTATACTGGTCCATTTTTGGGTTTTTATGGTTTTTTTTTTAATTTATTTATTTGAGAGAGAGAGAGAGATCACAAGCAAGCAAAGAGGCAGGCAGAGAGAGAGGGGGAAGCAGACTCCCTGATGAACAGAGAGCCCAATGCGGGGCTCGATCCCAGGACCCCAGGATCATGACCTGGGCCGAAGGCAGAGGCTTAACCCACTGAGCTACCCAGGTGGCCCTACTGGTCCATTTTTAAAAACTCTTTGAGGACATCACGAGTGAAGTGGGGTAACAATAAATAGGCAGGTATTTATTGTAAGGTAAGGGGACATCTCAAAGAGTTGTGCGGGGCATCCAAGGTACGTGGACTGGGTCTGGCTGGGGCCAGGCCGGGATTGCTAGTGGGCATATGTATTGGTGTTGGTGGGTTTAGATATTACTTCAGACCTTGAGAGCTGCATACCTTGGTGCAGGAAGGGAAGATACGTGGGAATGGAAAAAAATAAGATCTTTCCCTCTTTCAAATACTTTATTAGATGTTATAACTTTCGTGCTTTGACTTTTGAGAAAGGATCCTGTTTGGGGAAATAAACCGTAATCTAGTGGGCTGCGTCTCCTACTCCTTTGTAACTTAATTCTCATTTCACTTCCCCAAGTACCTGGATGTTGGAGGGAATCTGTCTAGACAGGCAGATAGATGTGGTCCAGTGCCAACATTGTAATGTTGGCTGAAATCCAGCTGGTTGTTTTATTGTTAATAAAAACCTATCTTTTGACTGAGTGGGTGTCAGGCCTTCATCATTATATGGCGCCTGTCAGATTTATCTAGGGACAGAACCCTGAAAAGAGTTTGTGCCTGCCCCATGTTTTTGATCCTTTGC
Source organism: Mellivora capensis (assembly GCA_004024625.1). Classification (NCBI taxonomy): domain Eukaryota; kingdom Metazoa; phylum Chordata; class Mammalia; order Carnivora; family Mustelidae; genus Mellivora; species Mellivora capensis. The sequence goes on from PISX010000655.1 coordinate 129,576, forward strand.
CAATATACTCTACTTAAATCTATCAAAACCAGGCAACCTGGGACAAATGCTTATGAATTCCAAGGCTTAATAGCAACAGCGCTAAATTCTAAGATGGAGAGGTTCTCAGGAAACACATCCTGGTCCAGTGGAAAAAAATCCTAGATTAAGAGGGGAAACCAGATGCTAGTTCTGGCTCTGCTTCTAACCTAATCGATGACCCTCTGGGCTATAAAACTAGATCGGGTTAGAATGATCTCTAGAATCCCTTCTTGGTCTAAAATTCTAGACTGATTGGTTCTGGTCAGGCTGTGGGGTGACTTCTGGTTCTAATATATAGAAGCCTCGGTGTCCTTCCATCTTCTTTAAGACCCTCAGGAGTTGCTTTAAAAATTCTCAAAGATCGGGATGCCTGGGTGGCTCAGTTGGTTGGGCGGCTGCCTTCGGTCCAGGTCATGTTCCCAGCGTCCTGGGATCGAGTCCCACATCGGGCTCCTTGCTCAGCAGGGAGCCTGCTTCTCCCTCTGCCTCTGTCTGCCTGTGCTCTCTCTCTCTCTCTGACAAATAAATAAATAAAATCTTTTTTAAAAAAAATCTCAAAGACCACAGAGGAGTGGAAAACGGAGCTCCTGAAGACATGTGTATTATTTCTGATCCTGAGACTTGGGAGGAAATGCTACTTTTACTCCGGTCAGGATTCAGATTCATCCTGTACAATTGCCCAAGAAATAACACAAGTTGACTACGAAGTCTCACACAGACACACACACACACACACACACACACGATTCCATAACAACTCATTTGTAATTTTTTTTTAAGATGAAACAAAGGATTTGCTCCAGGCTTTTCTTGGTTTTGTGGTAAACAAATCCCATCATATGGATGTTTTTGTCCGGTATCAAGCTTCTCAAGGGAAAACAGGTGGTATTCACTCTAGTCCAGAGAAGGAAGGAAAACCAGCACTTACATAAGAAGAAACACTTATATAATCTCACATCTATGTTGTCCATATGATGTGACCAAATCTAGTCAGATGGAAAATTCGTTCTGACTTCCAAATATCCAAATTGGCCAAGAGCCTCAGATCTTCTCACCAACTCTGAAGGGGCAGTGTCACTTTGGAACATGAACCACCAAAATAATGCAGGGTTCTAAATGATGTCCTGTCAATAGGAATGGGCCAATAATGGAAGAGATGTTAAGATTTCCAAATCTGGGTGCCTTGGGTCTTGACCACACATAGGGTGCAGCCCCACAGTGGCTGTCAGGCCTGCTGTGTGTCAAAGAGTACCTTTGGGAGACAAGTATCGAATGCCAGATTTCTCAAAGCATCTTTCATTCAGAAATGCTCAAAACAGAATGCTCTGGGTGAAGTTCACAAGGCTAGAAAATCTAAGAAAATCTGAGGACCTGGGGCAGAGTAAACAACTGAATATTCAGAAGGTCCAAGATACTCAAGTAAGCTTTGTGACCACCACAGGGGTTGAGAAGCACTTTCCAGAAAATGGAAATCATTGGCTGACATGTTGTCTCAGTGCCAGAGAAATCTTCACAGCACATGTTGGATGCCCCTCACGGGGTATCAGAAGTATGACTAGGGAAATCCTCCTGCTGCCTTTCCATGGCTAGTTCAGATCATATAATGAACACCATGTCAGACTATAGTTAAATATCGCTGAGAAACAAAGCTGGAAGTGATATGTATCCTATCTTCTAACTCCTGAACTTTCTTGAAAAGTCTCACATCTGCTGTTTAACAACCTCCAGAGGATTCAGCTCCAAAAATTCAGCAGTCCAGATCATCCGATGAAAAAACCCAGGTGTAAACCAAGTGTTCCAAGAACTGAAACCAGACACTTGCAGATATCCATGGATTCTGACTATTACCTTCTTTGGGGGAAATCCACATTTCCCTATAACCTGAAGATGATGGGGGGGAGGAACCAAAGTGGTTTGATCGCCCTTAGACCGAAGCTGATTTTTGCCAGCAGCACAAGATCACATGAGGCTTCTTTTCCCGTCCCCACTGTGTCCTGAGACTGACCTTGATGATGCTCATTCCTTAGCCACTTCCTTTAGAACCGATTTTCTTGACAATGGCCGTTTCCTTCTCTACTGTGCCTGTTTCTCAGGATCTGTCCACTGTGTGTGTGTGTGTGTGTGTGTATGTGAATGCATGTGTGCATGCCCACATGTGCGTGTGCACCCCACCAGAGTCCAGGGCAAAAGTTTGGGAAGTTGGATACCGGAAAGTCATGCTGCTGAAGAGTGTGGCAGCCCCAAGGTCTTGGCAGGAGCTCCAACGTGATAAATATAGAATGAAGTAAAAATAATAAGGGGAAGTCGGGCCATTGATGATGCTATCAGTCCTAGCAGGGTGACACGTCAGCCATTGTGTGTCTCATTTCTCTTCAAAGAACAGCACGAATGGTCATGGAAATTATAAGTCACACCTCTCCGTATTTGGAAAAGCAGATAGTTTCCCTGGCAGTGGGAGTACTAATAAGCTTTCTTGACATTTTGATAGCAATGGGGAAAAAAAAAAAAAAGGGCAGGGAAGAGTGGGGGATGGTGTGGAAACTATCATATGACCTAGAGCCCTCCATACGTACCCAGTGTTCTGGCTGGTTGTGCAGTATTTTATTCCCACTCCTCAGGCACAGCTGAACCAGGAACAGCAGAACCCAGCGTCCTGGCAAAGCATGAATGGTGCCCAGTCATGTGCTGCCCTGCAGGGAGGAAAAGCTCCTCCAGAGATGACTGTATTTAATCTGGCTGAGACGGTTGTCTCCTCCTGGCCTTCCTGTTTGCCCAGTCGTTGTGGACACTAGATTCGAGCTCCCATCTACGTCATTATCCTGTTTAATAGGGAGGGGCAGGCACTTTCCTGCCATTTATCTTTCTGCTCCCCTTAGTTCATCTTCCCATATCCATCTGAAAACTTTTGCCAGGTGTCTTGCTGACGTTTCTAGAAAACCATTTCACCTTCTCTGTAGAGAACCAGGAAATCAGAGTCCAGAATCCATTTTAAGTTGGCAAACACTGAATGAGGTACATTCTTGCTTCGGACACTGGGCTCAAGTTCTGGAAGGGCCAAAGGAATAGGTCAGCCTCCCTGAACTTCAGGAGCTCACAGTCTTGAACGGGATATTACAGGTCACACTGAGAGAAACGGGATGACAGAGAACTGGAAAGGGAAACCAGCAGATAGGTTTGGAAAGATAACTCTTCTGGAGAAGGTGGAAGGTAGATTTTGAGGTGGGAGAAGGTGAATGCAGGAAGGTCAGTTGAGAAGCAATTGCCAGGCTCCCACTACACGGTTGTTGAAGGCCTGAACTAGGAGAGGCAGTGAGGGGAAAGACGGGAGCCAAGTGGACTGGGTTCCAGATTGGGAAGAGACTCTGCAAACCTCTGAGCCTCCTATCTTGGGCAGCTGTGTGCGTGCTGTGAACTAAGAGATAAAACAGGAGAAAGGGGTTTTTACCCTTGGCCAGTTAGAGTAGAAGACACCTATTAGCCAGTTGGAGATACGGGACCAGAGAGCAGAAGAAGTATTTCAGCTGGAGCTATGGTTCTATTCTCTGTGTTTCCTCTAGAGACTGAGGATGCAAAGAAGAGCAAAGAACAAAGGAGGGATCTCTTTGGAACATGATCAGTCTGTGAAGAAGCAGGTAGATGAGTGGTCACGAGAACAGAGAGAAGAGAAGAAGCCAGAGGTGGAATCATGGGAGCCAAGAGAGCCTCAAGAAAGACCAGGGATCAATGCTAGGGCTACTGTAGGGTCCCCTTAAAGAGGATTTATAACTCTAATGCTGATTCCCAATCATAATTAGAAGCGAAGCTTTGGTAGTCCATGCATTTGACTTTGTTAAATACTGTCCTGATTCTGGAGCTGGAGGTGGGACGCCTGAAATTTTGCCCCAGCTCTGTGACCTTTTGGCCAGGTGGCTTGGCAAATCATTAACTTCTTGAGCTCCTTTTTTTTTCTCATTTGTAAGGTGAAGGAGCTGGAGTATAATTGTTTGAAGTTCCCCTGGCTTTGAACTTCTGTGCCCCAACTGTTCTGGCCCTTGGCCAAGCCCTAGCTTCATTTCTAACTGCCACCCTCCCAGGCTCACCATCCAACTGACTACAGAATGACTTAGCTCTCTTATCTCTCCTAGATTTGTTTCTCTGTTGACCTTTCCTTCCCTAGAGATAAATATCCTGGGGCGGGCGGGTGGGAGAAAGGGGCATCTTGAATAGACAAACCCCTTCTCCTGGGTTTTTCTAAGATAGTCAGATAAGCACCCTTCTGACTTTGTGGCCTTAAGGCATCACACCTCCCACCCAGAAGGAGGAGGTCCCTCCACCTTCTTCTAGCCAGACCAATTAACTCTTGATCTGCCTATCAACTCCATGCACTTTTGAATGAGGTGGTCTGGCTGATGTTAATTTTGCTGTTATCTTCTCAGATGAATGCTTGCCCCCCAAAGCACCAAGATTTTTCAAAATGCAAGCACCTCACCCTTTTTTTGCCCCCACTTTCTCATAGCTCAAACTCTGCTGGAATCTAAAGAGGTATATCCAGGAGTCATCAGAATAGTAGGAATAATAATAATATTTTGTCTTGGTCTCTTGAGGGCAATGAATAGTTTATTGCTGTTTGCAGGCAGATATTCCACAAGAGGTTGCAAGGACCATGACTTGTTATTAATTCAGAGAAATACTGCAAGATACAGTTCTGATATGTCATTGTGAGCAAAAGAAATATCAGCTGTGTATGAATATATATTTATATTTATTTAATATTATATGTTAGTAAATTAATAAATAATATAAAATCAATAAATATTATATTATAAAAATATAATATATGTGGAAATACATATATTACATATTTATATGTACTATTATATATATATTTATAATAGTATATATATGCTAATATATATAATATATTATATATATATTAATAATATATAATTATATATTATATGACATAATATATAATTATAATATAATATATTAATATAATTATATTATATTATATATAATAAATTATAATATAGTATATATAATATATATTATATTATATTATATATATAATATATATAATATAATATAATATATATAATATATATAATAGTACATATAAATATGTAATATATGTATTTCCACATATATTATATTTTTATAATATAATATTTATTGATTTTATATTATTTATTAATTTACTAACTATACTATACTATATACTAACTATACTAAAAATATAAATATATATATATATATATATATATATTTAATAGCATAATTAGAACAGAATCCAGTCCTTGATGGAGAGCTGACTGGAGGCTGAGTGAGGAGGGAGCCTAAGTCCAAAGAACCATCCAGCAAATTAATAAGTTGTCACAATAGTCTCCTAAGCCTCCAGCTGTGTTAAGGTACTTGACTTGGATTAACTCATTTCGTTTTCACAGTAAACCCGTGAGCTGGGTGCCCTTACCCTCACCCCCCTCTTACCCATGGGAAGTGGAGGCACAAAAGGAAATAATCTGTTTATTCTATAGACATGACAAGAATTGTCGTCTTCAGAACTTCGCTATATAATGGAGTTGAGCCCAGTTAGGAGGACACTGTAGTCGAGCTAAGATGCCTTAGCGTTCTGGAAAGAGAATTCTCATCTCTGACACCAACAGTGGGGCTTTGGGTGAATGATAAACTGGCCCCCCTGGGCCTGTCTCTTTACCTGTAAAACAGGGAAGTTGGGTCCAGGTGTTCTCTGAAGGTCTCTGGAAGTGCGCGTAACCTTCTGTGTGGGAGAGTGGTAGGTGTCGACCCGGACTCTGTAGCTTGCAGAGACAGTAAGTCCAAGGCTGAGAAGACCTGTCAGTGTGGGCGGTGTCAGGCCAGCACTGGGTGCTCTCCTCCTAAACTGTCGCCTCCGTGGGCAGCGGGGAGGACTGCTGGGAAATCACGGACCACCGTTGGAGAACTCACCTAGGATGCTGCCGTTAGCCAGGACAGCAGCCTCACAGCTCCTGGGGCACAGCTGAAGCATTAGCATGCTGCTTCGCAGGGGGTGGGAGGGTCACTGGCATGGGAGACAGGAACATCCACAACGACTCTCACGGGGGATTTCGAGTCGCCTCGCATCAAGCACGGTCCGGTGCCCCACTTCAGGGCCGCATGGAGTCCCACGGCAGGGACCCAACTCCACATGCCTCCAGCTTATTTGTGCTGATTAGTTCAGAAGTCCCTTGCCTTACACTGTTTTCTGTTTCTTCTCTTTCTCTTCTTCATGGCCGCTAGAATCGTACCGTCACCACCCACCCTCAGCTTCCACAGAACCCGTCCTAACTCTGACTTCTGATTTCTTCCGCGGCTTTCTTACCAGCCATTCCTGGCACTGAATGGGGTCCCAGAGCAAGGGACAAAGACCAGAGCCTTCAGCTCTCTCCGTACTCTAATCACAACACAACCCGGGGGGGAGCGATCTCCCTCAGATTACTTTGGTGCAAAGAACCAGAATCTTGTTGTCCATAACTCTGTGACTTTTCTTTTAAGTCACACAACTCAAAAGATGGAAGGAAAGAGACGGAGATTTTAGGATTATGACACATCCTTAAGTGGTTCCTCAAGCCGGGATAAGGATGCTGTGTGATTTTCTCTTCATGTATGTGAATTTTTGTTAGGGAAAACCCCAAAGCTTCCTAACATATAAATACTCAGCAAAACCACCTTGATCACAAACCTCTCCATTTCCCTTGAGCTTCCCTTACTGCTCACCTGTCTATATGATAGACTTCTTGGATCTCAGAATTGTCAAGAACTAGAACTTCAACCTTATTCTTAAAAAGCATCATCAGGCTCCCTGGGCACTGACTTCTATGGCTTGATCTCCTTTTCTCTGGTTGAGTGGTTGCCCTAAGAGGATTAACAGTAAGAGTAGGACCCCCTCCCAGGTACTGACTAGAGGGGAGCTGCCTTACATAACTCAGCACCCCTGCCCCAAGAGGGGAGGCCCAGGACATAGCACAAGACTGTGGTTATGGGGCACAGAACAGGGGGAGATGATTAATATATGTCAGTTCTAAAGGAATGAAGAGCACGGGGCTGGCAGATCAAGTCCATGTTTCTAGAGAAGCAAACAACAGGGGGGGGACAGAAATCCAAACAACACCTGCCAAAAATTCCACGAATATGTAAAGTCCCAAACATGCTCCACCCGATAGGCAGCCCCTCCCCCCACAACTGATCATCGTCCCAGTGACTCAAGTGCATCCAGATACTTCAGTGAAGCACCAGAGAGATCACTTTTAGTTTTCCAAGTGCTTGTGATGAATTTACGACATCCCGACTCCTCTATGCGCTGGGAAGGAGCAGGCGCGTGGTCATGGCTGCCATCACACCATGAAACATGACTAATGCCAAGAAATGAACTCTTTGGAGCCTTTGAAAGGCTTCCAAGAATGTCAGCATGTACTGCTTGCCCGCTCTCTGCCGAATGCCTACTTTGGCTGTCTGCTTAGTACTGAATGTGCCAGACAGGCCTTCGTACAAAGGGAGAGAGTGTTTTGGGCCCATGAAAGGGGAAGGCAGAGCCTTTCTGCTGTGAATGGTGAGATCCAAGATGTAGGGGGGAAAAGTGGCCAGGTGAGGAGGGGCCTTGAGGAAAGGTATGAATCAAAGACCAAAGAAGAAAGAGGTGGCATCTACCTACAGGTGACAAATTCTTCGTAGCTCCCTGCCATCCAATCTGGAGATGTAGACTACGGCCACCCTATACCCATGCTTGATTCTCATGGAAAAAATGCTTGTCGATTCTCCCTGTATCCAAGGACTTCTTGATCAGCTTAGAACAAGAATTCGTAAGCCCTGCCAAGGCACATATAGTCTACTTTTGTTTCCATTTGAACACCAGGTATTAATGCCACGTGTACCGTTGGTTATTTGGGATTTTCTCGGACTCTTTCTGCCTCTAGTGTATGAAAAGCCTGAGAAATGTCTGGTGTGGCACCTCTGAAGATCTGGGAATATTTTATTCTTTAAGCTGGCTCTAAGAAAGGAAGAAAAGTGTTTCTGTACAGTGAACTCTTTACCAGTGCTACTCGTAATTCCTTGGCGCAGCATCTGGCGTTAGAGGAAAGAACGCTCCGCCGAGGAGGCAGTCTGATGTCATTGGGGCCAGGCACAGGACGCGTGTATCTGCGTTTTGTCTGCACCATCTGTTTTTCTCTTTACAGGCTGTTGTTCCCATTTGTTTTTCGCTCCCTTCCAGGAATCCTGCCTCTCCATAAGAGCAAGGGCTCTCAGTGTTTAAAGGACTGAGCTAGCATTCTAACATGATGTCCCTCTGTTCTCTTCTTCCTAGAATCTTATGGCAAGGGCCTTATACGACAATGTCCCCGAATGTGCTGAGGAGCTGGCCTTCCGCAAGGGAGACATCCTGACTGTCATAGAGCAGAACACAGGAGGACTGGAAGGATGGTGGCTCTGCTCCTTACACGGTCGACAAGGCATTGTCCCCGGCAATCGGGTGAAGCTTCTGATTGGCCCCATTCAGGAGACCCCCTCTGGTCAGGACCAGCCTACTTCTGGACTAATGCACCAGACCTTTGGCCAACAGAAGCTCTATCAAGTGCCAAACCCACACGGTGCTCCTCGAGACACCATCTACCAAGTGCCACCTTCCTACCAACATCAGGGAATTTACCAGGTCCCCACTAGCCACAGTACCCAGGAACAGGATGTGTATCAAGTACCACCATCAGTGCAGAGAAGCATTGGGGGAGCCAATGGGCCCCACTTAAGCAAAAAGGTGAGTGAGCGGCCGACTGGATTTGTGTTTCTGCTTACTTGTTTCCATTGCACTCAGAGTGGTAGAAATGTTCCTAGAACAAAAAGCTTGAAACTCAAGAAGGAAATAGATCTTCCAAAGAGTAAGTATACCCAAATACCTGAACTTGCGCCTTGGTTTTGCATCATTTTTCCATTCATTGGTCAGCAAAACTTTGTTCCCATGTCGTTATAAGTTCTTGTGTCATTCCAGATCATACTGGATCATTAAGTTGTTTCTCTCTATCTTTCTGGTAGATCTGCTTTTCGGCCTAGGTTCTATACTCAGTTTCCAGTCTCCTCTGTTTCCTCCTTGAGTGGTACAAAGTGTGTACTTCGCACAAGTACAGTGACGCAGAAAGGACTCTTCTTTCACTAAAAGCTGAATCATGACCCCATTGACCTGGCTGCACAAAGAACCCACCAGAAGTAAAGGGAGCAAAGAAGCTGGAAGCGGGTCATGGCAACCAACTTTTCTGTAAAGTTGTTAGTTTCAAGGTTGTCCAATTAAAACATATGGACACTAGTGAATTTAGAAAAGAGCCATCCTCCTGTCCTTCAAGTAATTCCTGTAATAATGCCGGAACCCGTGGATGAAAACAGTACAACTAAAATATTTAGGAAACCATTATGTTAAAAAGAAAGGGGGTAGGGGGTGGGGAAGGGCCTCTTCAGCACTCTGTATAATTCCAGATGTCTCAGCAATTTGACATAAATAGAAATTTGTTCATCAAATTCATTTTAAGCATTTAGTATATGTATTTTTTTAAGATTTTTTTTTTTAAGTAATCTCTACACCCAACCTGGGGCTCGAACTCACAACCCCAGGATCAAGAGTCACATGCTCGACCAACCAGCTGAGCCAGCCAGGCAGGCACCCTTCATTTAGTGTATTTTTGATGGTCGTGATACAGCAATGAACTAAGGAGTGAGCAAAGCCTTCGTGATGCTTACGTTGTAGTGGGGAGACAAGCAAACACCGTAATGTCAGGTGGAAACACACACTGGAAAGCAAAGAATGTTAGTCAATGTTGGCCAACACCAAGATCAGGTTTATGTAAGTATTACGAGGGAGGGCTTTTCTCTTTCGTTTACCAGCAAATTCCAGGGATCTACAACGAGTCCTTTGAGGTTTGGTATCAAGAATGGACTGATTTAATGGAATGAGAAATAAGGGAAGACGCAGTTAGATACGAGAAGGAGCTTGCTGGCTCCAAGAACACAGCATATGCGTGTGTCCTGCCTCGAGAAGATCTAATACAAAGGCTGAATTTACACACTCACATCAGTTATGGAATTTCTGTTCTCATGACAATGGAATTCTCTGTTGGACAAAAAAAGGTGGGGGGAGAATCACTGTTGGATTCCTTAAAATAACAAAACCAGGAATGTATTTTCAAATCACCTTTTATACAAAAGGTACATACGACCAACCACTGCTCAAGAGCACCTGTGTTGCATAAGCGAGGTGCATGCATGCGAGGAGGAATTCCTCAAGAAGTGGTGACTTGTTTTGCCCCATGATCACTGTCTGGAGGCAAAGTGACTCCGTCATGACCTTTCAGAGCCCTTCTTACCCCTGGGACTTCAGATTCAAAGGGAAAGCCAAACCAAGCCTCTTGTCTCCAGAGGGGAAGAAAAAAAAAAAAAAAAAGAACAGTTGAAAGGTGTAACTATAAATAAATAACTTCTCTCATTCTTAGTCCTGGTTGTTTGCACCTTAAAAATAGCTCTCCCTCCTCGGAGCTAGTGTGAGGCAGACGAGGGAGACCAGAACAGGAAATGCTTGGCTGAAAGGTGGTGGGGTCTAAACTTTCCTCACAGTTTATTTTGGCAGAAGGTGACATGTTTTCCTTTTTAGACTCAACCTTTTTAGTTCCAAGTCTGAAAAGTACTTCGGACTTCTTCCCATTTTATGGGCTGTAACTGTACTGCAGATTCGCTCCTTGACCCGCCATCCTTTTCAAGAGGACACACTTGGACCACACCTTCCCTTCCATGGAGGTTGGAGTGTGCGCCTGAACTCAATGTTTTGTTTGTTTGTCTAATTCTAAAATCAGTGAAACATTTTATGTTTACCCAAAGGTAGGTGATTCCTGTTGGAGGAAGCCCTTCCGAATTGGACCTCTGCCAGCCTTTAGGGGGGAGACTTTACCAGAACTGAGAAGTAGATAATGCCTGCAGTGCTAAGGTTTGAGCCAAGGGGGTCCGAGGTGGTAACATGGCGGCAAGGATGGGAAGGGCAGGACAGAATGGTCCTTGGCTCCTCCAGCTAAACACCAAGTGTTGTGCAGGATATCCTGACCTCACCTTGAAAGTCATCTGAGGGCCTCTCGTCCCCTGGGCTGACCCCCTCCATCATGTCCACTGGGCCACTGGCTCAGACCTCCATGGGCGTGAGGAGGAAAAGCCTCTTCCTTCCTTTCCTCTCCCTCTCCTCCTTCCTTTCTCCTTCCTCTTTTCTCTCTCCCTTCCTCTCTCTCTTGCTTGCTCTCATTGTTGTGCTTTCTCTCTCCCCATTTCTTTCACTTTCACCTTCTGTCCGTCTTCTTCCTCCCTCCTTCTTAGTGGAGATAGCTTGGCTGCTAAAAAGTCATGTTAACCTTCTAGATAACAGTTGTTTAAAAAACTTCTATCAACATCTTCCTCTGTGAAGGGATCTTCTCAGTGGGTGAGAATCACACTAATGACTTAAGCCAAGGCCCAAAGAGTTCATCTCAGTACAGCAGGAATCGGGCAGGTTTTATGGGTTTTTGTTTTTGTTTTGTCTTCAGGCTTTTTTTTTTCCCCAGTTCTTATTGTAGCTGACTTAGTGAATAGCCCTGTACCCACTTTTCTCCTTACTTTCCTGTCTATAAAATGGTGGTAAGCCCAGGACTAGACATTTCTGGAAGTTTAAGCTATAGTCCTTAAAAGCTATTGAAGAAGAAAAGGAAGAGGCGGTGGATCTTGTTCTAAAGCATGAAAGTGTAGTTTAAAACTTTTAGAGACATAAGAATCATTTGGAGAGGTAGGGAAGGTGAGCTGAAAAGCGGATCTCCAGGCCTTTCCCACCTGAAATTCTAATCCTGGGGCCTGGGAATCTGCCCTGGGGTGAGCTCGTTGGCTAGTTCTGGGGGGAGGTGACCCAGGACTGCATTTTGGGAACCTACTGTGAAGTGACCATGATGGGGGTTTGGATATGTTCCAATCTGATTATGATTCGGGACTTTCCATAGTTAAAGATTCCCTTGATGTAGCTACGGACTGTGGGCTTCGGGAGTTTTATCTGCCACAGTTTTTTCCATGAATGAATCATATAGGAGGAAAAAAAAATTTCTGCCTTCTATCACTTTGACTTTGCTCTTTGGGAAAGTGTGGCTTCTACCACCTAAGACACCTGTCCTCGTCCCAATCACACTAAGTGCCATGCATCACTCGTTCTATCAGCGGTTAGAAAAAGAAAGATAATCATGTCATTCCCCACCCTTTTATGAAACAAGACAGCGTGAGTATTGTGCAAAGAGCATGGGCTCTGGGGTTAGGCTGACCCCTGGCTCTCTTCCTTCATAGCTGTCAATCCCTTGGCAAGTTCCTCGACTTCCCTAGGCTTCGATTTCTCCATCTGTAAAATGGGAACAATCCCAACCACCTCACAGAGTTCTTGTGAGAATTCAGTGGAACAACATTCAGGAAGGACCTAGCCCAGGGCTTTAGCACGGGAAGGGGGGGGTGGCTTACAAGCTTAGTTCCTCTCCTCTCCCTTGTTTGTTCTTCCTTTCTCAGAGTTTGTTTTGAAGGGCCTTAGCCCTGTTTGTGTTTCTGATTGTGCATCAGATATGCAAATATTTTACTGCTAACACAGAGGCTGTTCCCTTGGAGTGCATTGCTCTCTCTCTCTCTTTAGTTCTGTAGGAACTTTGCACAGAGCGGAAAAGAACTGACACCTTTCTTAATTTCACTGGTCTTTTGCCCTGTGGGTTCTGGATGCAGTGCTGTTTTATCCATTAGGCATTACGGGGCAGAAAGCCCAGGGATGTTTGAGAGCCCCCCTCCCCCCCAAAAAAATTTTGACTCCAAAGTATGAAACACAAAAACTGAAAAATATAATTAATAAACATTTAGACAAATGTGTAGGAAACAACTATCATGTCTGCCTCATTAATTGCTACATTTAGAGCTCAGAGCTATTTTATTACACTTGAAAACAATTTGTAGGTTAGATTCTTCTCACTTTGCAAGGATTTCTAAATATGCCCTGGGATTGCCAAGAACTCACAGGCAATTTTAAATTAACTGAGTTACTCACAGTCCAATAATTTGAAAAGCTAAATTATGTCTATGTTTTAACATTCTCGATTCTTTAAAAGCAAAAATTCTACTTACGAAAGGGCTGTGGCTGAGAGTGGAGCTCCCAAGGGTCCAAAAGCTGAAGGGCCTCAAAGGTCTGAAATAGCCTCATTTTTCTACCTCAGCAGTCAGTAAAAACTGGCACCTGAGTTCATCCATTCTGTGCCTTGATCCGCATGGAGAATGATACGTGTTTCTCTGATTATTTTTTGGACACGTCACTTTTATTCTAACTGATGGAATTGAGTTTGTTTTGCATCCTTCTGAAGATCAGTTTTGAGCTAAGTGATAACCTCCATTAGGGCAGGCAGGGACTGGGGCTGTCCTTTACATGTGGCATTTCCATGTATGGCATTTCCCACTATAGGCCACACTCACAGCAAAGTGTCACCACATGGATGACAGCCAATGACCACGGATCACAGCCACTGAACAAATGAACGAGGCAGAAGCAAGAAATGAAACATCTGATTTGAGTTGACCCTTGAGTAAACTGAAAAGTGGTTCTGATCTTATCACCCATCAATCATCACACATGGTTCAAATCTTATCATCCAGCTCATTTCCATCTCTTGATGTCTGTCAGATTCTACTCTGTAGTTTTCCCCTGAGAAGGGAATCGGGGGAGCACCTGGAGGGCTCAGTGAGTTAAGCCTCTGCCTTCGGCTCAGGTCATGATCCCGGGTCCTGGGATCGAGCCCCGCATCGGGCTCTCTGCTCAGTGGGGAGCCTGCTTCCCCCCTCTCTCTGTGTCAAATAAATAAATAAAATCTTAAAAAAAAAAAGAAGGAGGGAGTTGGGGAATGCCACCGTCTCTTTTCTGTAATCATAACTATCTCTACACAACAAGTGAGTACCTGAGAACCTACCTTTTATTATTTATTTTTTAAAAGATCTATTTATTTATTTGAGAGAGAGAGCACATGAGCATGGGGGGGGGCAGGGCAGAGGGAGAGGGAGAGAGAATCTCAAGCAAACTCCCCCACTGAGTGTGGAGCCCCATGTGGGGCTCAGTCTCACAACCTGGAGATCATGACCTGAGCTGAAATCGAGTCGGGTGCTTAACCGAATGTGCCACCCAGGTGCCCAAGAGCCGACTTTTATACATTTTTCCTAATAGTCACAAGATTAGCTGACTCTTCCATGGTCACCTAGAGAGGAGAACGACACTATTTTTACTGGAGAGCAGAGCTTCCTCTGCATAGTCTGTGATTTACCTAAATGACTTTTCTTCCCCATTCTTCTTTTTTTTTTTAGATTTTATTTATTTATTTGACAGAGATTACAAGTAGGCAGAGAGGCAGGCAGAGAGAGAGAGGGGGTGGGGGGAAGCAGGCTCCCCACTGAGCAGAGAGCCCGATGCGGGGCTCAATCCCAGGACCCTGAGATCATGACCCGAGCCAAAGGCAGAGGATTTAACCCACTGAGCCACCCAAGTGCCCCTTCTTCTCCATTCTATCTATAAACCCTTATCATACTTTAAAGCCCATGCCAATGTTCATCTCCTCTGTTCACAGAAGGCTTCAGCCTTCCTATCTGCACCCCAGCCATTTTCTCTCCTCCTCCATTTTCTCCCCCCAAATATGTTACCCTCTTCACTTAATCTCAAGGGAAGCTCATGGGTTCATTAAAACTGTAGTGGCCATTACGATGGGTATGATGGGCTAGGCTGGGGTGGCACTCAGAAAACTCTACATTTATCTAGACCCCATGACATCATCTTTAAAGACCATGTCCTACCTTCCAAATTGGGACACAGCCAAATGTTGGCAGGAAATGATTAAGAGAGTTTCACCAGGTCTTCCAGGCCCATTCCTGAAAGGTAACATAAGAACCAGAAATAGATTTGCTATAGTGTCTGTACCTTCTTAGACACTGAGTCATCACGAATTACACACATATGGGCAGACGTGCACACACGCGCATACACCCCCCCACCCAAAGCCGTGGGTTAGGGAACAGAGGACATCCCTTATTGGGATTTGAAGGATTGTGAAATCTGGTTGCCCAGAGCAACACTCAGTTACCAGCCAGCTAACTGCTATATATTCACAGCATGATTTGTCTACCAACAAGTAAAAATAGATTTAGAGGAAATGAAAGCTCCCCGAGAAGATAAACTCTGACTGCACCTCACTTTCCTTGTTCCCTTCCTATGCACACACAGACCCCTTGAAAAAAGCAGGGAGAATCAGAGTTGGACAGGGCACAGAGGACGTCTGGTTTCTTCACTTATAAACTCCATAAAGTAGGACCATGTTTCAGAATCGTGCATCTCTCCATAAAGATAATCTGAATTTAAATTATTTTCCCCCTCAATACATGGCTTTTGGGGCTGTGTGGAGAAGTGAACGTCCATCTAAATTCCTTACCCTCACGAGTCAAGATGAATTCTACAGCTTACACAGAACTGGAGGTCCTTGAGCACTTAGGGGCAGGACTTTATGAGCTCACTTTGAAAATGAGAAGTCTCTCCTCCCAGCGGAGCCACCCACGCCAGGGGAATGAGCAAACTGGAACACCTCCCTAGAAATGTACAAAGCTCTTTTTTGTTTGGTCAATGCCAAGGCCGCCTAACTCGGTCGTGGTTTGTCGTAAAGCTCGCAGATAGTGAGTATTTCTGAGAGTGCATCAGTAACTTCTTGTAAACCCACACCGGAGCAAACTGAAGTAATCGTCCTTCCTCTTTCAGTGATTTCATGCTGAGTGACTGTGCTTATCAGAGCGATTGGGTCAGATGTTGTGTGTGGTGTGATAGCTGGCTGAGTGGGTACTGCCCTCTGAGGGAGGGAGGGAGAAAAAAGAAAACATTTACTTATTTGATTTGATGACAAAAGTCAGCCTCATATTGGTGGAACGAGCATGCCCTTAAAAGCAGGTTTGTTTGAGTACAGTTGTGGAAAATGCAGAGCGAGATCCCATCAGGAGTGGGCTTGGTTCTGAATAGTGCCGTATCCCGTTGTCCAGGTGGGCTTCGAGAAAGGTATGCTGCTCCTGCGAAGGAATCACGGTGTGACTCACTTAGGTCAGTGTGTCTTCTCTCCAGGTCCTGTGTAACTCCAGTAACATGTGACGAGTACCAAGGGACTCTCTCTTTAAAGCGACTCCCGAGTAGGTTGATTTTTGAAGCAAGGAATCTTCAGCCATGCCATAACCACCTCTGATTTGTTTGAGTAGTTTTTCTTGGGTTTTCTTCAAGTAGGGTGTGCTTAAACCAGTGGTTTATCATACCAGTCATTTATTTTCCAATTTACCACCAATTGTCTGTGTAGCCCTTCGCAAGCTATGAAGTTACTCGTTTTTCACGATAGTTTTAGGATGAAAGCGGGGGTAACCCGAAAGTGCTCCGGGATCCTGGCTCCATGTTAGGAACTTTGCATCCGTATTCTCATCTAATCTTCTCAACAGCTTCATAAGGAACAGGGGGTGTTCCTTACAGCCCCCCTCTCTTTACAGGGGAGGGATCTGAGGTCTGAGAGGTGAGTTAACTTGCTGAAGGATAGACCTCTGGGAAGAGGCGGCCTTGATATTTGAACTCAAGTCTTTCTGACTCTGAAGCTAATGATTTTTAAATCCAGGCTAATGGTTGATGTTGCCAAGCCCTAAAATGAGAGGGCTTGTTTAGGACATTTCATGAGCAATTCCAGCTCATCACAATCCTGGGTGCTAAACAGCGTCATCTTGGCCAGAAAGAATTAAAGTCACTTCAGAAGGCTCCCACCCAAGCTGGAAAGCAGCCCCTATGCTGAGGGAGTGGGGGTTGAGGAAGGTGGAAATTCCCACCACCCAGCGGAAATGGTCTGTTTCATGGCAGGCTGATCCAGAAGTTCCAAGCAGATGATTAAGGTGATGTGAAGACCGTGGCATCACTGAGAACATTGCTGTGTTAGCTTTCTCTACCATTGGAAGCACCATCTTTTCAAATGACTTCCATTTGGTCCAGATGGATAACTTCATTTAACCAGACACGGTAGTCTCCCCTTATCCACAATTGTGTTCTCATGATTTCAGTTACCTACGGTCAATCAGGGTCTGGAAGCAAATGATCCTCCTTCTGACATACGTTCAATGCCTGTGTCACTCACCTCACTGCCCCTCATCACATAGGCATTTTATCATCTCATGTCATCACAAGAAGGGTGCATACCATACAGCAAGATATTTTGAAAGACCATGTTCACATACAGTGTATCATTATAACTGTTCTATTTTATTACTTTTGTTAATCTCTGACTGTGTTGAATTGATAAATCAAAGTTTACCATAGGTATGTATGTGTAGAGGGAAAACACATAGTATATATAGGGTTCTGAACTAATCACAGTTTCAGGCATCCCCCGAGGGTCTTGGAACATACCCACCATGGATGAGGAGAGATTGCTATCTAGTTAAATCTCCCAGAATGGGCTTGCCAGGGAAAGGGGCACCCCCTAAATTTAAGGTACCCAGATTTCAAGTTTTGCTTCCCAAACAAGGAAGTGAGTTTCTCTGTGAAACTAGGAAAGTAGGAAACTTCTAATCTGCCTTGCTAATGTAAGTAATGGGACATTGACAAAAGTAGGGGTGGACCTCGGGACCCAGCTAACCAGGTTCTTAGTTACTTCTCTGCCATTAACCGGCTGATTAACCTCTCTGAACTCCAGTTCCCTCAACTGTGAAATGGGGAGTAGGGTTGAATTATCTCTAATGGTCTTTGCTAAAATTTTATGATCCAGATATCCTTATTTGATTCTTTCCCAGAGTCACTTGAAAAGTTTAGTAAAACTGCTTGATCTCAAGATTCTTAAAAAAAAAAAAAAAAAAAGACACTCAGGCATTGATCTAAATTTCAACTTGACCCCGTAAGTTTTGGCAAATCTTCTTACTCCTCCTGTAGGATGCAGTCCGCCTTCCCATCTAGAAACCGCAGTCGCCTCCAGAAGATGGAGCTGTGGCGATAGAAGGCAAGGAGCCCGGAGGAACAAGGCGGGAGGGGTGGTGGGTGGGGAGGTTTGCTGAGCCGGCTCGCAGCCCCATCCCCCTGTACGTGAGAACATGTTCCACAGAGTAGTTTCTTCAAGAGAACTATCTTCCCTGCTTTGGTACCAAAAGCTACGAGAATGTTGCCTCCTAGAACTTGTTATTTTTCTGTCCATTTTCCTCTGTTTAATCCTCTCAGATATGGCAGAAACCCTTGTCGGGTCACTTGTCTCTGGAAGCAACAGCCGTGCCCGCAGCACCACGTTCTGCCACGTGATGGGTCTGTCATCTCAGCCACTGCTTCCTGTCTCCCAGGAAAGCCCTGCGGGGTCTCCTGCGCAGGAGGAACCCAGAGCTCCCAGCATTTGGATCCAGAAATGCTCATGCCTCCCCCCACCTTTCCATAATCACAGCCCCTTTCGGCTGGTCTGTGGGCATCTAAACTCCATTCCAAAATCTGGACCTCGTGCTTAGTCTCCTGTTAAATTTATTTGGGCATCCAAAGAGCCAAAACGCTGGTGCCTTTTATAGTTCTCCAAGAACATCTCGGTCCATGGGATTTAAAAAAAAAAAAAAAATGACTTCCCTGGACCCAGCTCTGTCATGATGGGTCCCATTCAGCTTTGTGCAGAGAAAGACCTCAACCGCGGCAGGAGCCCAGACGTCATTCCCCGCCGTACTCTTCCACATTAAATGCTTCGAGCTGCTCTTTGACGCTCGGTCACTCCATAACTAAATATTGCTTTAGCACTTGCTGCATAAAGAGCTTCCTGAAAGCAGCAGGGGAGGCGTGCTAGAGGCTGGACAATTGGGGCACTGTTTCCATGGAGTGGTTTGCCTCCCGAATGCTGTGTCTAATGAAAGTGACCCAAGAGCCCTGTTCCACTTCTGAGCCTTCGGTTGTGACTTTTTCCTCGTTTGGAAGAAAAAAAGAGAGAGAGAGAGGCTGACGGTGATTTAGATGGGGCGAGCAAAAGGCTGAGTTCTAGCCTAAAAATCAGACAGCGAAATGTCTTTGAAGGAAAGTAAATCACCGCCCAAGAACAGAGGGGGAGAGACCTCGATGAGCTCAAGAGAAGCATTAGGAAGGGTAAGCCATGCACTTGGCCCACGAGGGTGTATATTCCGGGCCAGACTCGGTTTTCATTATATTGTTGCTACGCGCACAGTGAATGAGCTCACTGCTACACCCAAGCTGGGCAGAGAGCATTTATAGAGAATTAATAAACCCAGTGGAGGCAACATGTGGCTTTTCCTCTGGTCGTAGAAAAGAAACCAGTAATCTCCAATCTTAAACAGATGAGCCTCTGTAACTTCACTGTTTCTGAAAGCTGGTCCCACTTCTAACGGGCGGGCAGTGATAATAGTGATGTTTCTCTTCCTCAGGGTTTTTCTTTAAAGCGAAAGGGTCACACAGTTCATGGGCTTTAAGACAAAGAGGTTATTATAAGATCTAATAAACACCGTGGTGGCTCTGTGAATGCTTTTTAAGGGCATTTATATGAAATGAGTTCTTTCCAGCGGGCAGTTTTTGAAATCTAAATACTCCTGTTAATGCATGAAACCCAGAGATAGTATAAATTAAACTGGGGGGTTAGGGAGATTAGAGATAGGCAGGAAGCGATCTGATTTTACCTTCTGCAGATGCCAAGAAAAATGCAGATGGCCGACGGCTGGTCGGCGAGGCCTACTTCTGAATTCAGACAATCTCAGGTACTGTTAATGGCAGAGTTATAAATCTGGACTGCAATTATGACGGTACGGTGGCACTTTTTAACTTCTCATCAATTACTCATTATACTCCCTGAGCACCACCTGGGTTGCCTAGGCCTTGACGAGGCCCTGGGGCACAATGCCAGGAGCCGGGTGCCCACGTTCCTGCTCTGCAAGATTGATGGGTAAACTCGGGGGGTCAGTTATCGAGGCATTATCTGGATATCAAGAAGACACGATTGTGTCGTTCTGGCCACTTCTGATGTTGCTTCGGAATGGAGAGACATAGACCCAGAGAATTAAATCATGGGACACGGAAACCCAGGCAGTTACAAAGACCCCTCTGTACCCTTCCAAGTGGGATTTCGTGTTAAATTCTGTTAAAATTATACAAAATTCTGTTTCTGTGATTTTTGTAATCGTTGACGCAGGCATCTATCAAATGTAGAAGTATGGGCCATAATAATGATGAGAATACCCTAGAATCTGTGTTCCCAGCTCCCTGTCCCATCTCGGCCTCTTATCCATTCCACCCAGTTCTTTCTGTCAAACAGTAGGATTTTTCCACTTCCTTTTTACTGTTTTTGTTCTTCTTTACGGTTGCTGGTAGCACAGGAGGAGGGAAGGGACGAAAACAGGGGTGGGTGTTGGAGGAAAGAGACAAGGAGTGGTAGGGCTGGCATCAGAAAGAAGGAGGGCAGAACATGGCAGACACCCTATTAGTCGGCTTTCCTAGGACTCTCAGGGGCGGGGAGGGTCTGCCCAGGCCCAGCCTGCTCCCCTCCCGTGTCCACAGCATGCCACTGAAAAGGAGGCCTGCAGCTGAGAGGCTAAGGTCTTCCTAACCTCGGGGCCTTCACAGCAGTGAGGCCCCACTCCCAGGCACCCCCCAGCGAGCTCTGCCCTGAGGAAGTGAAGTGGATGCCCACGGAGTCTTGCTGAGACCTTGGCCCCAGGGATACCACGGGAGCAGGAGTCCTCTTGAAGGTATTTTGCTGCTAGACTCCCAGCTGAGTATGTGCCCCACTTCTTGGTGAGATCCTTTTGACAAACCCAGCTTGTGATCTCCCACTGAAAAGGCCTTGTCTGAGGAGAAACCCAGTCAAGGGCCCTGGGTTTGGGACATTGCCATCTTCCTCTTGGATAAATAGCTTTATTTCTATGCCTCATAAAGCCTGTTTATCTCCTGGGGTTTTCCGCTGGAGTGTCTTGGGCGGTTAGGGTGATCGCTGTGACAATGGCAATACTGAGAAGACCAGAGTAACACAGTAACCCAAGTAAATCTCCTGATGGCCATGGAAAACCAAAGTCTCTTGTCACTTGCTGTTTTGATGTGAAATTCCCATCACGTCACAGACCTCACTGGGAACACTGTGCATTTGTAAAGATTCATTTCTTTCGATTCAACTCATATCTAAATGATTAAATTTAGTTGGCTCCCATGGTTTAATCACAAAACACTCTGAAAGCCAACAGCCTCAAGATCTGTGGTCACTAAGACACAGACCACGTCCTCCTCATATTGGGAAGAAAGCAAAATTGGCTGTTATCCTTTTCTGCTGTCTTGTCTCCTGTATTTCTGGGTATCTTTGCAGGGTGGACACTGGATTTACAAATATTTGTGAGAAATAATTGAAGGCCCATAAAGATGTTGTCTACTTCCAGAGAGGATTTTATTCCCTACTGCCAGCCTCCCAGCCACACATAAATCTGATGTCGGGCTTTGAGATGTTCTTATCAACCCTGATGAGCGAAAACCTGGCTTCAGCCTGTGCACAGGTGGCTTCCCTTCTAGCACCTTCTCACTTTTACATCCAACCCAAAGTGGGGTCCGAACCTTGGGGAGCCCTAGAGTCCAATATTCCCCCACACCCAAAGACATGGCAAAAAGACACAGCGTGGTCTCTTAGACACCTCTTTCACATCAGTCAGTGCCCCCCACCCCCGGAAAAAAGCAGCCTTAAAGTGTGGGCTTACCTCTGTGAATTCCTTCTCTGCTCCCAAAGTCAGACCTGATCACTTTCTTTTCTTTTTTTTTTTTTTTAAGATTTTTATTTATTTATTTGAGATAGAGCGAGAGAACAAAGCATGAGCTTGGAGTGGTGGGCGGTGGGGGAGGCAGAGACAGACTCCCCACTGAGCAGGGAGCCTGATGCAGGACTTGATTCCAGGACCCTGGGATTATGACCTGAGCTGAAGGCAGACGCCTAACTGACTGACCCACCCAGGTGCCCCTCTTTACTATCTTTTAATGCTCTGAGGCGATGAAGATGATTGTTAATATCTGTTCCTCATTCTTTAAAAGCTGTCTTCAGTAGGTCGGTTGATCTGAATTCCCAAGTCCACAACTTAAGTCCAAAAGTAAAGCTGTATAACCCAGCAATTATAATAGAATTATCATAGACAATTATAATAGAAATAACTAAGACTTAAGGGGTTTGCTGGATGCCAGGCCCTTTATGTACTTGATCTCATTTAATACACTAATAGCCTCTGAGTGTTATTATTTCCATTCTCCTAATGAGGAAACGGGCTTAGAATGGACGGATGCCTTGGTCATGTTCTCACACGTGGTAGAGTCGGCTCTGACCGGAGTCTGGCTTATGTTCTCAGTCCCTCCCCTCATCAGATCAAATCCTTCCCATGAGCTAAAGACCTGGTGTGGCCTTGGCCTCTGGTACACAGCTTCCCGTGACCCGTGTCAGAGCTCCCGTTCCTTTCCGTTGTGTTTTCCTTCTGATACTGAGGTAAACGGCGGAGTTTGTTTTGATTTCTTTTTGCAAAACTCCCCCATACGTTTCTAGCTGGTGGTTGAGAAGAACACAGATGCTCAAGTCACATGCAGACTCGAGCCTGGGGGAAAGGAAACCAGCTAGCAGCCCTTCTTGGCCTCCCGAGTGGTTCACACCAACCAGTCGCGCAGGGGATCATGCTTCTGTGGTTTCTGATTTCTTGATTTTATCTAAAATTCGCTCTGCTTTTTTTGCCATCATCCCTTGCCCAACCTTACCATGCATGGCTGAGAAGAGCCCGTTCCGCTCCTTCTCCCGTGGGTCCCACTCATCCTAGAGATAACTCACCCAGACACCAACTGTGTCCTACATGGGCAGGTCTGTTTCCTGTGCTGTTCAGTTCCACACCATCTTGCTTAAGAAGAGCCTCCAGTTTTCCTTTAGTTCATTAACGTATCCAGTCAGTGCATTTATCCAAGCCGTACTGCAGTCAAGGCACTGTGCGGGGCCCTGCTGTGTATCTACAAATGAAGAAGAAATGGGCTCTGTCTCCACCGTGCCCAGAGAAGAAATGGGAGGCACCGAAACAGACCACAAGTGATTAGTTCCCTTAGAGACGGACGCATCAGGTGCTTGGGGCGTTCCACGGAGAAAGGTATTCTGTCTGGAAAGGCCCCATGGGAGAGAGACACTCAGCCTGGCCTTGAAAGTTGAATAAAATGTGAATATGAGGACAGGAACAAGAGTATCTTGGACAGAGATACAGCATATCTCTGAGTGAAGGCATAGACGTGCGGCACACGGGGCATGGGTATAAAATGGTCGACTTCAGTCTTGTCAAGGAATGGAATTACTGAAGAGCTTTCTGGGCCCTGGCCTCAGAGATTTTCAAGGTATTGAGGGAGGAGGGCAGAAATATATAGATGAAGGCAAGACGGGCCCCCTGAGGGCCAGAGACACGTTTAGTTTGGCCAGGACACTATTTGAAATATTTGAGCCAATTCTGGAAATCAGATTTCACGTTTTAAAAAATCCAGATTTCTGGCTTCTCCCGAAAATTTGAGAGACTTAGCAACACGGTGCGTATTTTCTCGGGGTGGCAGCTGGCTGGAGCTGAGGAATGGCTGCTTTCCTCCGGGAGGTTGTGGGTTCTGTCTCCCCAGCATGAAATCCCAGCTCATTTCTCCCTCCACCTCATCTGCTGGGCCCCGCAGGCATCCTAGACTCAGGCCCTCGCTGGGCTACAGGTGCAAGGCCAGGCCAAGGAGGTGTGAGTGGCCCAGCCCAAGGGCCGCTCTTCTAGCTCACTGGCTCACACGTGCTGGCTGCTGGGGGGTCCCCCTGGCCCCCCACTGCCACCCTTCTTTAAATTTTCAGCATGCACAGCTCTCAAAATTATGAGACATTGGAGGTATTTAAATCATCTCTAAAAGCAGCTCTTGGTGCCCAGGCTCTGACGCCGAAAATGGTGAAAATCAAACACATCAGAGTGGGGGATGGGGGAATGCGTATGCACATGTGCGCACGTGTGCGTGCATGTGTGTGTGTGTGTGCGTGTGTGTGTGTGTGTGTGTTTGCTTGTTTTTAAACAAGCACATAATTAGAGCGCTAATGTAACCCCACTCTCTGGACTCTGGATGCGGCCCCCCACCCCCGGGGAGATTTATTAAATGGACTTTTTCTTTCCTAAATGTCTACGTCTGGCCTCCTTCTCAAGTGTCCCCCTTCAGATTCTTTTTTTTTTTAAGATTATTTATTTATTTATTTGACAGAGATCACATGTAGGCAGAGAGGCAGGCAGAGAGAGAGAGGAGGAAGCAGGCTCCCTGCTGAGCAGAGAGCCCGATGCGGGGCTTGATCCCAGGACCCTGGGATCATGACCTGAGCCGAAAGCAGAGGCTTTAACCCACTGAGCCACCCAGGCACCCCCACCTTCGGATTCTTTAGTTAGTTGACAAGAAGACTATACTAACACCTGAGGACCAGTCAGATTCCTCACGGGGCAGAAAATCCTGTATCCGGAAAATGCACTTCCTCTGCCAGGGTCCTCAGGAAGGGGATTGCCTTAGCCCTTGGTCCTGAGAGCCCCAGGAATCCCCCTTTCTAGCCCCATTTGCATCAACTCTAATGAACTAAGAGGTCAATATGGGAGTTCCTTGTAACTATAAAAAAAATACACAGAAAAAAAGGAAAACACAAAAGACAAACCAAGGGAGGAAAAAAGGAAATGAAAAACCTGACTTTGTTTCACTAATTTCACACAGAAAATTAGATTTGAAATGCCCTTTGTGTAGCAATGCCATCAATGCCTTGCCTCGCCACCCAGGAGAATGCTTCCGAAATTTACATCCCCTTGGCTAGACCGTGGTGTTCCTCGGAGGTTGAGGTTCAGTAATTCCAGGACAGTAGAAAGGTTTTTGTGTACTGTGTCAGGCAGGAAGAAAAGGTCTTGTGACCACAGAACTGGATACTCTGTAAGGTACAGAACAGTCAGCACTTTCCTCCAAGGAGAGAACACGCAATTGGCATGAAAGTCACCCAAGCGATGGGTTGAGGAGGAAAATGTCCAAAAGTAGGAGACTTCAGCTCCTCGTGCCTTCAGACGTTACAGAGTGGATCTCAGTCTGCCCGGGCTGTGTCTGACCAGAGGCAAAATGCTGGTCCCTTTTAAATGCTGTTTGTGGACCAGCGTGAATTAGATGGTACCATCGGGAATGCTGGAATCAGGGAGACTGTATTTTGTTGGCTTTTTCCCCCTGTGGTTTTCGCCATCTGTTTCTTTTAACGCATAAACAAGGAAAATGACTGGCTTGGAATGCAAAGTTTTTAAAAACCAGATGACCACAGGCATCCTCCAAATGAGAAAGAGAGAGCGAGTTGAGGTTTTGTGACATTTGTCAGGAAGTGAGAAGTTAAATACCGGGAAGCACTAATGCCCCTGCCAGGGAAGGTCCCACAAAGGCAAGGAAGAGCTTTGTCGAGGACCCCGCCTTTCTGAGGTCTTGCCATATGTTTACATCTCACCAAGGACTATTTTCAGATATGGCACCACCCCCTCTATCTCCCAGCACCCCCTTCCCATCTTTAAACTAAAGATGGAACCACTCAGCTGGCCTTCGACATAACCAGCCTTGGTTTTCCATTAGCATTATTACCAACTCGGCAACCTTGGACAGAATCCACTCTTAGAAGCTTTCAGACCGCACAAAAGCTGTGTTGTGTGCAGGTTCTATTATAAAGCCAAAATAGAGAGCTATAAATAGAGGGGCTGATGAGATACACTCAGAGAAGATCCTTCACTTCTCTCCTGGACAATAGTGAGTGAAAAAAAAAAATCATATAAGGGCACTAGGAACACAGCGCGTCTTTCTTGAGCAAAGGGCATGCCGCTTTTTTAAAGGACGATTTGCTAGGCACAGTGCAGTGTCCACTCTGAAAATGGTTCTGTATGCTACATGCCAACAGACTTTAAAGCCACAGATTCCTTTTCTTAAACCCAAGGCAGTGGAGAGATTTGATGGGATGGTGACTACAGTTCTAATCTCCTTTATGTCCATGGCAAGAAGTAATGAGCCGCAGGCACTAGGGACTTGGCGTCTTAGAGCTTCCCGGGGAGGAGGGCATTGGTGCCTTTGGCTGTGTTCCATCCACTGCAGCAGAAGATGAACGGGAGCATTTTTCACATAGTTTTGTAGGCAGCCTGACACCAGAATTTTCACATTAGGGAAAGGATAAAAGATGAAGGCTTCTTGAGGAAGAGCCAGCTCTGCCTCTTTTACAATGCCCATTCTCCTTAAAAAAAAAAAAAAAAAAAAAAAAATTCATGGGCAATACTAAGGGGGGACTGCTATTAGTCATTCGGGGGAACATGGGTTAGGCAGACTCAAGACACTGATCATTTAGTAGTCCCCTGCAGGATTAAATACATTTCCAAATGAGTTTCACTTCAAGAGAGTTTTCTGCCTGTGCTTAGGACACGAGGAAGGATGGTAGATGGGAAAATGCGAGCCAGCTGGGTGAGGTTCCTTTGGTTGGCATTGCTTCCAGATGCCAAAGTTGTGATGAGTGTGTTTGACTTCCCACATCCCTTGGATGTAGGTACTGTCTGGGATGTCTGCTCCCCCTGTGGAAATGAGAAAGCGATTCGAGACCTGAACTCTGTTCCCGGTGGCTCCCGACTTGGTCTGCCATTTGTTTCAAAGGTTGGATTGAAAGCTCCTGGAGGCTTCTGAGAGCGGCACTGCTGAGCTGTTGGCTTCATAAAAGTCCTCTAGTGACCTATGGAATTTGAGTTATAATAATAATAATGTCACATGAAGAGGCGTCCTGGGGAAGGCATGAGAGGAATTTTAAGTAGCTCAAGTCTCTATTTGCATTATTCACTTTACAAATAGTTTCAGAGCCTTTAAAAAAAAAAGTGGGTTTTTTTTTTCATTATGCTGTGGTTTGGGTGCTTCAAAGGGATGATCTAGGATCATAATTTAAAATTTCATAATTTAAAAATGGATCTCCCTTAAGGTACATCCTGGGAATTGAAAGTTGGACCAACTTTGATATGGTTTTGTCATCAGGAGGAAGAGGAATGGAGCTATTTCAGGGATTTGTCCTTTATTGGGATTCAAGAGGGGATTTAAAAGTGTTATGCTGTAAAAAATAAAAATTAAGAAAAAAAAGTGTTGTGCCCTGATGTCTCCTTGTCCCCTTCCTTTTCTCTCTTCCCTTCCATGTTCTTCTTTCTTTCTTCTTATGGGAGAGAGGTGACTGGGGAGTGCCTGGTTAGGAGGCTGGGGCTTGGAATTTTACCACTCTGTGTCTTCCTGCCCACAGGTGGTAACCCCCGTGAGGACGGGCCAGGGCTACGTGTACGAGTACCCGGCCAGATACCCAAAGGACATCTATGACATCCCTCCTTCCCACGCCACACAAGGGGTATGTACCAGCACACGGGGTGGAGCAGGGGGAGCGTTCCTTCAGGGCTACGAGCAAAGGGAAGTTCACCACATAGGCATTGCATGTTTCACTTGAGCTAGCTATACAGAAGCCATTTCCAGCAATGCTATGTAAATTATGTTTTCTGGATTTGCTTAATTGGGAAATCCTAGGCCTTTATCTGTCAAAGCTTTTGTCACTTATCATTCTCGTTCAGGAAATGTAAAATTTTAAACTATAGTTTAAAGCGCAGACAGTGGGGCGCCTGGGTGGTTCCGTGAAGTGGCTGACTGTGATTCAGGTCATGATCTCAAGGTCCTGGGATGGAGCCGTGGGTCCTCGGGGCTCCCTGCTCAACGGGGAGTCTGCTCTTCCCTGTCTCTCTGCCCTCCCCCGCCACCCCGTTCATGCTCGCTCTCTCTCTCTCACTCACTCTCTCTGCCTCAAATAACTGATTAAAATCTTTAAAAATAAATAAAGTCCAGACAGTGTAGATGCTTCACATCAGGTCGTTTTCATGCTCAAATCTAAGTCGAAGAACATGAAAACTAAAAAGAATTCTACCAGCCCTTTATGACACAGAGCAAGGGTATACATAACCTGGGAAACCAGTCCCTAGTGAAAGTCTTAGTAATGTAAGAAGTGACACGTATGCGACATTTCTGTTCTGGGTAACGCAAGTGTTTCTCTTCAGGTGTACGATATCCCTCCGTCATCAGTGAAAGGCCCCGTGTTTTCAGTTCCAGTCGGAGAGATAAAACCTCAAGGCGTCTATGACATCCCTCCTACCAAAGGGGTAAGTGAGCCACCACAGAGCAGCAAAAAAGGGGTGTGTGTGTGTTTATTGGGGTAATACAAGAAGGACAAACCAAAGGGGAAAAACTAGTTTTTGTGAGAGAGTGAACGGGAAGAAGCAAAGGCAATAAGCCTAAGGGTTCTGGGGGCACCTGGCTGGCTCAGTCAGGAGGCATTCGATGCTTGCTCTCGAGGTCATGAGTTCAAATCCCCCAAGGGGCCTAGAGATTACTTTTTTTAAAAAAGGGAAAGGAAAGAAAAATCTCGAAGTCTAAGGGTTCCATAGTTACGGCATTCCATTAAAAATGAGGTAGTCGAGAGGCGCCTGGGTGGCTCAGTGGGTTAAAGCCTCTGCCTTCGGCTCAGGTCTTGATCTCAGGGTCCTGGGATCGAGCCCCACATCGGGTTCTCTGCTCAGTGGGGAGCCTGCTTCCTCCTCTCTCTCTCTCTGCCTGCCTCTCTGCTTAATAAAAAAAATCTTTAAAAAAAAATGAGGTAGTCGATAAGGAGAGCCAGTAAGAAGATAAAATAATTCAGTCTGGCAAGCAACGGACATATCTCGTATTTATGAGAAGCGTTACAGCGTCCTCAGTCCATAGTTAGGGGTTGCTGCGTCTGATGTCCTCTCTTGTCCTCTGGGGCACGCCTGCCCCGAAGTACAGTTATGCCGAAGGTACAGAGAAGGGAACTGTGTGTCAGAACATGGAAGCAACTATTCAGCGTGTCACAGCCAGGAGACCTTGGGTCTCCCGATGCCTCGTCCTGTCTGTGACGGCACGGTCTGTCCCCCTGCCTGGATCAGCCAAGGAAGGAGACCCAGGAGGTGGTCAGAAACTCGGGCCTGGGACCCAGGGAGGGGCAACTCAGCCAGGAGGGGTCCACACACAGGCAGCGCTGAGGCCATGGGAAGGATGCTCCTGTCCAAGGATGAGGGAAGTGAGAGCAGAGCCGAGCCTTGGGAAGCAGGGGCCAGAAGTGAGTGGAAGGTGGAAAGCCAGGAGCCAGCGATGAGGACTGAGAATCGTAGCCTCATTTTTAGGTCCTTTTCAGCTTCTGCACGTTCGCATGAGCCAGCTGAAAAAATAATGGCTCCTTTTCCACTTGCTTTTCAGGTATATGCCATCCCACCCTCTGCTTGCCGAGATGAGGTGGGGCTTAGGGAAAAAGAGTACGATTTCCCCCCTCCAGTGAGACAAGCTGTGAGGCCGGATGTCAGACCCGAGGGCGTCTACGACATCCCCCCAACCAGCACCAAGCCGATGGGGAAGGACCTTCACGTAAAATACAGCTGTGATGCTCCAGGAGCCATGGACCTGGCGACACGGAGACCCCAAAACGTCTCGCTGAACCACCCGCCCTCACAGCTGGGACAGTCCCTGGGCCCCCAGAACGACGCCTACGACGTCCCCCGAGGGGTTCAGTTCCTGGAGCCGCCGACAGAAACCAGTGAGAAAGCAAACCCCGAAGAGAGAGACGGTGTTTACGACGTCCCTCTGCACAACGCCCCAGACGCCAAAGGCTCTCAGGACGTGGTGGATGGTATCAACCGGTTGTCCTTCTCCAGCACGGGCAGCACCAGGAGCAACATGTCCACATCTTCCACCACCTCCAAGGAGTCCTCCTTGTCGGCCTCCCCGTCTCCGGACAAAAGGCTCTTGCTGGATCCGGACACGGCCATCGAGCGGCTGCACCGGCTCCAGCAGAGCCTGGAGATGGGCGTGTCCAGCCTCATGGCGCTGGTGACCACGGACTGGCGGGGTTACGGATACATGGAGCGCCACGTCAACGAGATCCGCGCCTCCGTGGACAGGGTGGAGGTGTCCGTGAGGGACTACCTCCACTTTGCCAAGGGGGCCGCCGCCAATGCGTCCTGCCTCCCCGAACTCCTCCTGCAGAACAAAATGAAGCGGGAGCTCCAGAGAGTGGAAGACTCCCACCAGATCCTGAGCCAGACCAGCCACGACTTGAACGAGTGCAGCTGGTCCCTGAACGTTCTGGCCGTCAACAAGCCGCAGAACAAGTGGGACGACCTGGACCGCTTCGTGATGGTGGCGAAGACCGTGCCCGACGACGCCAAGCAGCTCACCACAACCATCAACACCAATGCAGAGGCCCTCTTCCGGCCGGGCCCCGGAGGCTCGCACGCGAAGAGCGGCTCCGAGAACATCACGAACTCCACGGAGTACCCGCACGCCGCGTCCCAGGTGCAGCTGCTGCTGCCTCCCGGGGACCACAAGGCCCAAGCCCTCACCAAGCCACTGCCCCCGAGCCTGGGCAAGGACCAGCCCCCTGACTGCAGCAGCAGCGACAGCTCCGAGAGGAGCTGGATGGACGATTACGACTACGTCCACCTGCAGGTAGGGGAAGCGGGCTCCTAGGGCCCGTGCTCGCATTCAGGGAGCCTGGGGGGGACACGCGGACGGCCGGTGGGCTGGACGGCCCGGGGCGAGAACGCGGTTCACGGTTCCCAAGCAGAATTTGTAGCTCACGCATGAAGGCGACAGCACTGGCCCGAGAGTGCCGAGTCCTCAGTTCCCTGGCACTAACAGTGTGATCCACGGATCGAATCTCCTGGGGCTGTCATTTCTTCATGTGCAAAGTGAATGGAGCACGGGGTTGGGGTGATCCACTGATATGCCTCGGGCAAGCGGGAAGGGACTCCCCAAATAGGGACGTGGTTCTCTCACATAATCACACCAGTTCAACCTCTGTTCGCATTTTATGATAGAGTTCTGCATGGTATTTTATTTGAAAAAGGAGGGAGGCACTGTGAAGGAAAAAAGAAAGAAAACTCTAGACTAGAGAAATTCTCAGAAATCCCTTCAGCTCTGTAATGTGTGTTTGTGTGTTTAATTAATTACTTAAGCCTCAGGCTTACCTTGAAAGAACACTGGGCATTTGTCAGTTGACCCAGAATGTCACCAGCACATGGGAAATAAGGCAGGCACGGTCTGCCTCCTACACATGGAAATTCCACCACGTTGACCTGGGATCCCTTTCACTTTGGGGAATTCAAACTTTTAACCAAGATCCATTATTGAGAATTTGCTATCTCTTTCAGCCATTCCTTTCATCTGACTGAAAGGGATGGGTCATCCTGAGGACTGCTGAACTAACTACAGTTCCCTTGCACACAGGAGACTGGGGAAGGGAGAGAGCTGAGGCCTACCTCCAACCCCGCAGCCCCACTGCTAAGGAAAGGGGTGAGGCAGAGTAGACGGGGGCATTCACCATTCCCGTAGTGCGTCGTTCAGCTCTGCATACTGGGAAATACTAATTTGGTTTAGAGTTGTAGATGATCCAAAGAAACTAGGAGTGCAGTGTGGACCCCATTTAGACCTGCGTTAGGTTTATGCGTTTGCATATAATCTGTTAGAGAAGAACCCTGAGAAATAGTACTGTGTAAGGAGGTTTGCAGGGGAGCATGGGTCTCCCAAAATGGGAAAGTGGAGTGGGGATGGTGGCACCCCCCATGAAAACGGATTTTAGTTTCAGCCCTGCCCTACACGGGGATGCTGCAAGTCTGGCAGGGAGTGTGCCCTCCCTGTCTGGCATTCACAGGGCCTAACAGGGCCTCCTAGGGCCAAGGCAATGGAACACTAAAGGGTGTTTATGCATTTGTCAATGAAAGTGTTAGCACAAGTGAATCACAGGGGTGATGTAATGTTTTCTTTATGTTGAAAAATAACAGGGAAAGGAGGAGTTTGAGAGGCAACAGAAAGAGCTGCTGGAAAAAGAAAATATCATCAAACAGAACAAGATGCAGCTGGAGCACCATCAGGTAAGTCAGGCAGGACAGGACCTACCTGGGATTGAGGATTTCCCGCTTCGTAAGGGAGGTGGCCCCTTAGAAGATCATCATTTTGGTCCTTCCAGCATTCTTGGGCACAAATAAGCTCCAAGGCTCAGGGTGCCTGAGTGGCTCAATTGATCAAGCGTCCAACTCTTGGTTTTGGCTCAGGTCATGATCTCAGGGTTATAAGATGGAGCCCCATGTCGGTTCCATGGCTCTGTGCTCAGTGTGGAGTCGGCTTGGGATTCTCTCTCCCTCTCCCTCTGCTCTCCCTGTGTGCTTGCTCGCTCTCTCTCTCTCAAATAAATCTTAAAAAATAATAATAATAAGCTCTGAGGCACCTGGTGGCTCAGTCGGTTGAGTGTCCGACTCTTGATTTCAGCTCGGGTCATGACCTCAGGGTCACAGGATCGAGCCCTGAGTTCCATCTGGCTTCATGCTCAATGCGGAGTCTGCTTCTCTCTCTCTCTCTCTCTCTCCTCTCCACCTCCCTACTGCC
Organism: Mellivora capensis; assembly: GCA_004024625.1. Classification (NCBI taxonomy): domain Eukaryota; kingdom Metazoa; phylum Chordata; class Mammalia; order Carnivora; family Mustelidae; genus Mellivora; species Mellivora capensis. The sequence goes on from PISX010000655.1 coordinate 162,127, forward strand.
CCTGCCCCCCACTCTCTCTCTCAAATAAATAAATCTTTAAAAATCATAATAATAATCAGCAGCTCCAAAGCTTATAATAGGGAATAAGAACAAAGAGAATGTTTATAGCTTTGGTAATCCAGCTGGTGTACCTAGATTATGTCTAAATAGCCATTTTTCCGGGCTCCTTCTGTACACCTAACATGTTAGGACTTTTTGGGTTAAGGCTGTCGGTCTCAGAAGCAAGACCCAGTCAAGCTAAGCCAAGCAGACAGGTTTTATAACAAAACCATAGTAGGGGAATGTAGGAAGAGAAAATGCAGATACCGCCAATGAGCCTGACCACAGATAAGTCTGATGAGAGCTCGGACTGTAAATTCTCTCTCCTTGGACTTTCTTTTCCCTAAATCTGCTTCCTTCCCCTCTATTATCTGACAGTTTCCTCTACTTATCTACTCATTTGGCTCCTACTGAACTTCACAGAACCCATATATGGCCACTCAGACTCCTTTCCACAGATGGCTTTTCACCTCAGCATCTTTAGCTAATAGCTCCCTACTGTGGTTCATCAAATTACTAAAACAAAACAAAACAGAGAGAGAAAGAGAGAGAGTCTGATTGGGCCATCCCTATCTATCTATCTATATATATATATCTACAACACAAGTGTATGGCTTGGCTTTTCTTGGTCCAATCTAAAAGAATGAGGGCAGAATCAAATGCATTCAAGATATATCCAAGCCCTCAAACAAGGGATTTGGGCAAGGCAGGTTCACTCAAAAGCTGGGCATGAGGGGGGCTGATAATGATGAGTCTTGCTGGTATGGGGCATAAAACTAAAGAGTAACAGATTGAGGACTTACATGCCTTTTAAGCTGAAATGAAATGTCACACAGAGACATAAACTGTCACGTTGCCTCAGGAAACCAGAGTTCCTTTTTTAAAAAATGATATTTTATTATTTTTTTAGAGAGAGAGAGAGCACAAGAGTGGGCGGAGCAGGGGAGCAGAGGGAGAAGGAGAGAGAGAATCACACTGAGTGTTGGAGCCTGATGAGGGACTCCATCTCACAACCTGAGATCATGACCTGAGCTGAAATCAAGAATTGGTTGCTTAATCAACTAAGTCACCCATGCGCCCCAGGAAACCAGAATTCTAGTCCTTGCTTTCTGACCAGCCAACTCTATGACCTTAGGCAAGTCATTTAACCTCCATGAACTTCAGTTGCTTCTGTATAAAATAAGAAAATTCCCTCTTCTCTCTAATAAGACAATATATTTATGAACATATTTGCAAAAGCATAGGCCAGATACCATCAAACATCACCCTGGATCCATTTATGTCTACTTTGGCATTTGGCCAAGGAGGACCGCAGGGCTTTAGGAAACTTGTTGAAACCATAGTAATTTCTAAGAAGAAAGCAGATTCTTTCAAAAAAGATAGCTCATGGTGCACTTTTTGGGGGCGAAGCTGGATGAGGTTAGCCCTACTCTGACTGAGCTCTGTCTCAGAGCAGAAGATCACAGAGTCCTAAGCTCAGGTCACAGGTAGTCCTTACCTGCAAAAGAAGGGTCTTTCCTAAGATTTGGTGGAATAGCATGAGATTATTACTACAGTTTAAATAATACACCAGCTGGGAGCAATAAGGAAAGAAGGAAGTCAGACCTTGAGTCTGACTGTGTGCGGGTTTCTTTTCTTTCAACAGCTCTGGGTGGCTAAGCGCTCTGATGAACAATTAGCATTCACATTCCCTTAGAGATTCTGCACATGTATTTATAGGTGTTGGTCTCTCCTGTAGTGCTGCCTAACATTTACAAATCTTGACTGCAAGAGTAGGAGAAACAGAAAGGGGTCATGGATGGTCAATTATCTAAGAGTCTGGAAGGGACAGAGTCAAGGCTTTCCCAGAGGAGGAGCCAACTGTCAGTGATTTACTTCATAAATCAAACAAATGGAGATCCCTCCATTTGATTTTCCCTCGCCTCCACTCAATGTTCAATAAACATTTATATAGAGATGACGATATACCAAAACCCACTCTAAGCACTTGGTAAATGTTAACTCATGGAACTTTCATAAAGATGCAGGTGACAGCTGAGTATAACAGCTAGCTGCCTTCCAGCCTTAGGGCAGAAGAGACCAATACCCAACCGCAGTGGCCTGAGCTGGGGGATTCCTTAGCGATCCTCTTTATAGGCCTCCACATTTTACAGTTTAGGAAAGCGAAGCCTCCCATCTAGTGGGCACTAACCACGTAATAGGGATGGAAAACCCTGTCCTTGAACCACAAGCCCCGGTTAATTTCCAAGATGGCGCCCTGCCTTCCCCTTCACGAACTCTGCTTTTCTCTCCCTTGCAGCTAAGCCAGTTCCAGTTGTTGGAACAAGAAATCACCAAGCCCGTGGAGAACGACATCTCCAAGTGGAAGCCTTCTCAGAGCCTCCCGACCGCAAACAGCAGCGTGGGCGCTCAGGATCGGCAGCTGCTCTGCTTCTACTACGACCAGTGCGAGACCCATTACATCTCCCTCCTCAACGCCATCGACGCCCTGTTCAGCTGCGTCAGCTCGGCGCAGCCGCCGCGCATCTTCGTGGCCCACAGCAAGTTTGTCATCCTGAGCGCACACAAACTGGTGTTCATTGGGGACACGCTGACAAGGCAGGTTGCTGCCCAGGACATTCGCAACAAAGTGATGAACTCCAGCAACCAGCTCTGTGAGCAGCTCAAGACGATCGTGATGGCAACCAAGATGGCGGCCCTCCATTACCCGAGCACCACGGCCCTGCAGGAGATGGTGCACCAAGTGACAGACCTGTCCCGGAACGCCCAGCTCTTCAAGCGTTCTTTGCTGGAGATGGCCACCTTCTGAGAGGAGAAGGACGGGAAGGGGGACTGAGTGCGCTTCTAAGGAAAACTGGAAATGCTCTCTGGTTTTTTGTAAATGTTATCTATTTTTGTAGATAATTTTATATGAAAATGAAATATTTTAACATTTTATGGGTTAGACAACATTCAGAAATTCAGGGAGCTAGAGGGGGATTTTTTTTTTTCCCCTGTGTGGTTCTTATGTAAACACAGAAGCATCTAAGGCCTAAACTGTACAGAAACTGGTTCACGTGATTGTGTATGCCTGTGTATTCATGTTCGTTTGTAGATGTTTGTCCAATACATTCCATTAGAAAACATGAATAAAGAAGCACCTTAGTAAGCACGTCCTAATGCTGCATTTTTATTTTAGAAAACATACCAGCTAGTTGTAATATTGCTCTACATATACTAGCGATTATTCTGAGCCTGTCCTGTCCAAGTGTGGGAAGCACAGTATATGTAAAAGTGTTCACCTTCCAATAAAGAGGCATGGCATGACTTGTTCTTGTTTGGACACCCCTTTCAAAATTGACCATCTTTGGCCCATTGTGGCAAAATGCCTCACTTCTGATTGAAAACACCCTTTTAAAAATGAAAGAAGATTCAGGAAGTATATGTTAACCCAAGCACCCCTATTTTAGAAGTATGTGGAGGCCAAATCCCTGGTTAGGGCTGGGTTGTTTGAACACAGGTCATCATGATAAAAAGAAAGCAAATGTTTTCCCCGGGGCTTTTTGATCATCCACATTTATGAGTGACTTGGCCATGAAGTTTTCCAAAGGGTGTTTTTAGATTTGCAAAAACCAAATTATTTGCAGCAGGAATTCAAAAAGACACATCAGACTACAACTGTCCACAAAAAGAAGGGATGGTTCCACCTGTCAATTGTAGGTAGAGGCCCTTCTGACTCTCAACTCTTAGGTGCTACTCCCTCCATTACCTGAGAAAAACTGACCTGTTCCAGAGTCACTTAAAGGTTAGAGCCACCAGGCTATCTACCCTATTCTAAGGGAATTCATTATTTGATCTTGCACCCTCCTTAAAACATGCAGCTACTGACCCAACACTCAGCCCATCCAGTCTCTACAATTCTATTTGGCCTTGATCCTGTGTATACAGCCCACCACCATCTTCCAGCACATCACAGCACCCATTCCATAGTCTGTCCCATTACACCTGCTGGTATTGGCACAGTACAGACGCCCACCAGCCATCTGACTGGCCTTGGGGCAAATGAGATACTTCCTACCTAGTAGGTAAATGTATTCACATATTAACAAGTCAGTAAGCATGTTATCCATAGGCTTTCAGTCCAGTTCTTACTTAATGGCTCTAAACGAGACCATTTGAAAACATTTTTATTTGCCATGTATGCCTTGACTTAATTAAGCGTACTTGTTTTAAACAACCAAATCATTGGAACAGGAAAGGATTTAAGAGAGAAGAATATGTGAGCTATGTGTGAGGGGAAAAAATCAGCAAAACATCACAGAAGATGCTTTTCAAAGAAACCGTATCGTAGTTCTCCAAGCTCTGTTCTGGCAAGAGATGATTAAAAGTTGTATTGTTTCATGACAAGTAAGCGTGTGGGGAGAAAGGACTGCTAAAAACCAACTCAGTAGGAGTTGAAAGGTGCCCCTATAGAGTTCATTGTATAGTGTGTTTCTTAGGAGATGACAGACTTGTTTTAAGCTAAGTAGTGACCTTTCACATTTTTAAAACCAAAATTTCAATCTGTATTACTATTTTCCCCATCTTGTATATAAAGGCTATTTTTTAAATCATTAAATTTTTCGATCTCAATTTCCATAGGCACTGGGTTTTCTTTTCCTTGCTCTTGTCTTTGTCTCAGAATTGCCTGTTGGTGTATTTGGGCACTCTTAATAGAGGAAGTTAAATTATGGTTATTGTATTAATAGTATAGGTCTGGATTTTTTAGAAAAATTGAGTTGTTTATTTTTTCATTTTGTATCACTTCAGAGTGTATTTACATTTGAAGAAAATTCTGGGTTCTGTGAACATTGCAAAACCCAAATATCTGGAACAAGTCTTAGCTTCACCAGAAATCTTATACATTTAAGTGATGGGTAGAATGATTTCTACTATCATAATATGGATGTTGCCATTCATGAGGTTTTAGAGTCAAAGAGAATGACTTAATTCATTTTGGAATAAACATAAAAAAGAAACAGTTGAAACTATTTGAAGCAAATTCGAGGTTCTTAACCACATAAATTACTTTTAATGCTTAGCCTACTCTTTCACACGGGTATCTTACTGAGATTTACAGCTAAGGTATTTGAATATACCTTGTATTATTTTGTCCACATCTGTAAGTGTGAATTGATTTTCAAGAAAAGAGTCAAGACACTTCATTGGGGAATAGAAGTCTTTTGAAAAAATGGTGCTGGAACAACTAGATCTCTCCATGGGGAAAAAATGAGTACGTACCTTACACCCTACACAAAAATGAAATGGGTCATAGACTTTAATGATTCTAGAAGAAATCATTGGAGAAAATCTTTGAGATCTCAGGTAGACAAATATTCCTTAGATAGAAAAATAAGTAAAGAAAGAAACCATAGAAGAAAAAAATTGATAAATTGGACTTCATAAAAATTAAACTTCTGGCTCTTCTAAGGAGACTGTTAAAAATACAAAAAGGCAACCCACAAACCAGAAGAAAATATTTGCACCACATACATCAGCCAAGAACATTTGTCAGAATGAGGAGACAAAGAGTTTTTTAAATGGGCAAAAAATATGAAGAGAAACCTCACTAAAGAAGACATATGAATAGGCAATAAGTAAATGAAATATAAACACACCAAATAAAGTCAATGAAACCAAAAAAGCAAGCTGTACGAACTTGATGGACAAGGGAGCTATGGTACAATGCTTTGGAAAATAGATGGGCAGTTCCTTAAAATATTAAATCTACACCAACCCTAAGCCTAGGAATTCCTCTCCTAAGTATTTACTCAAGAAATAAAAATGTATGTACATACAAAGACTTGAAGAAGAATGTTAATAGCAGCTATTTATAATAGCCAAAAGCTAGAAACAAACCAAATGCTCATCTGTGTGAATGAATAAAACCACTCTGGTACATCCACACAATGGAATACTACACAGAAACAAAAAGGAACAAAAAAAAAGAAACAAAACCAAATTCAATGAATGAATTTCAAAATCGTTACAATATGTAAAAGTGGTACAATATGTACCACTCTGGTACATCCACACAATGGAATACTACACAGAAACAAAAAGGAACAAAAAAAAAAAGAAACAAAACCAAATTCAATGAATGAATTTCAAAATCGTTACAATATGTAAAAGAAACCAGACAAAACAGAATACACATGGTGTGTTTCCACTTACACAAAATTCTAAAAATGCAAACTATGGTGACAGGAAGCAGATCTGTGGTGTCCCGCAAAGAGGAGGGAAAGGGAGGGATTACAAAGGAGCTCAGGGAAATGTTTGAGAATGACGAAAATGCCCATTTTCTTGATCGTGGTGATGGCTTCGCAGGTATACATATGTCAAAACTCATCAGATTGTACACTTGAAATATATACAGTTTATTCTTTTGTTAAGTATGAAAAAAATTTTTTTAAGTAAGTGGTCTAAACCCTCCAATTAGAAGTCAGAGATTCTAAGACTGGATTTTTTTAAGCAAGACTACACTACATACTATTTGTTTTAAGATTTTTATTTTTTATTTGACACAGAGAGAGAGACAACAAGCAGGAGGAACAGCAAGCAGAGGGAGAGGGAGAAGCAAGCTCCCCACTGACCAGGGAGCCCAACACATGAGACTCTATTCCAGGACCCAAGGATCATGACCTGAGACAAAGGCAGACACTTAACTGACTGAGCCACTCAGGTGCCCCTAAACTATATACTACTTAAAAGATACCTATATTAAATACAAATACACACATAAGTTTTAAAAAGCAAAGGGATAGAAAGACATATATCATGTACATTGTGATTTTAAAAAGAAAAAGCAGGAGAGGCTACATTGGCAGACAAAGTAGAATTGAGCACAGGGAGGGATGAAGGAGGATATTTCATGATAAAATAGTCAACTCATAAAAAAAAGTGAAATATTACTAACTGTGTACATATCTAGTCACAAAGTTTCAAAATATATGAAGCAAAAATTAACATAACTGAAAGGAGAAAGGGAAAATCTGTACTTATAGGTGGAGATTTAGATACTCCTGTCTCAGTAATTAATAGAACAAGTAAGCAAATACCAGTGATAATTGGTCATAACCCAGCAATTTCAATCATAGGTATTTACCCAAAAGAAATTAAAATCTATATGTCCACTTTAAAAAAAAAACAAACTGTTTTATTCATCATAGTCCCAATGAAGACAATCCAATGGCATCAACAGGTGAGTAGATAAATAAATTGTGGTCTAGCCATACAATGGAATAATATTCAGCAATAAAAAGGAGTGAATGACAGTAATTTCTCTGACATCAGCCACAGCAACATTTTTCTACTTATGTCTCTCCTGAGGCAAGGGAAACAAAAGCAAAAATAAACTATTGGGACTGCATTTAAAAAAAAGAAAAAAGAAAAAAAAACACTTCTGCACAGCAAAGGAAACAATCAACAAAACAAAAAGGCTAACCTGTGGAATAAGAGAAGATATTTGCAGATGACATATCCAATAAAGGAAAAGTATCCAAAATATATAAAGAACATATACAACTCAATAAAAAAAAAAATACAGTTTAAAAATGGGCAGAAGACAGCTACAGACATTTCTCCAAAGAGATATAGATGGCCAACAGACACATGAAAATATGCTCAACATCACTAATCATCAGGGAAATGCATATCAAAACCACAATGAAATATAACCTCACACCTGTCAGAATGACTAAAATAAAAAATGTAAGAAACAACAGGTGCTGGTGAGGACATGGAGAAAAAGGAACCCTCGTGGGACACCTGGATGGTACAGTTGGTTGGGCATCGGGCTTTTGGTTTCAGCTCAGGTCATGATCTCACGATAATGAGATTGCGCCCCAGGTCAGGCTCTGAGCTCAGCAAGGAGTCTGTTAAAGTTTCTCTCTCCATCTCCCTCTGCCTCCCTCCCTGCTCACTCTGTCTGTCTGTCTGTCTGTCTCTCTCTCTCTCTCTCGTAAATAAATAAATCTTCTATTCTAAAATTTTTTAAATTTAAAAAAGAAGAACTCTTGTGCACTGTTGGTGGGAATGCAAACTGGTGCAGCCACTGGAAAACAGTATGGAGGTTCCTCAAAAAAATTAAAAATAGAACTACATTATGATCCAGTAATCACACTATTTGCCAAAAGAATACAGAAAACACTAATTCAAAGAGATATATGCACCCCTACATTTAATGCAGCATTACTTACAATAGTCAAATTATGGAAGCAGCCCAAGTGTCTACTGATAGATGAATTGATGGAGAAGCATCATATATACGTGTGTGTATGTACATACACAATAGAACATTGCTCAGCCTTTAAAAAGAATGAAATCTTGCCATTTGCAACAACATGAATGGAGCTAGAGAGTACATTGCTAAGTGAAATAAGTCAGAGAAAGACAAATGACTTCACTCATATGTGGAATTTAAGAAACAAAACAAACAACAAAAAAAAGAGACAAACCAAGAAGCAAACTTTTTTAACTATAGAGGACAAACTGATAGGGGAGGCGGGGGAAGGGTGCAGAGTGTGAATTAAGTAAAGGGGTTTAAGGGTACACTTATCATGGTGAGCACTGAGTCGTGTATAGAATTGTTGAATCATATTGTACAACTGAAACTAACATAACACTGTATGTTAACTGCAAAAAAAAACAAAACAACAACAACAACAACAAAAAAAAACGGTCAACCAAAACAAAAAAAATTAATAAAAAGGAGTGAACTAATTATACACATAACAGCATGAATGTATCAACCTTAGAAACATTTTGCGGAGAAAAAGCCACCCAAATAAAGAGTAAATATAAGAAGCTCTAGAAAACACAAAGCCAATTTATAGTAACAAAAATCAAACCAATGATTTCCTGAAGTCAAGGTGGGAGTTGGGAATAATCTGGAAAATGTGCAAAGGAACTTTCTGGTGTGACTGGTATATTTTATTTCAGTGCGCTCTATTTATAATGGAAATTCTTTGCCATGTGCACCGTCCAATGCAGTATACAATAGTCACAGGCAGCTTTTGAGCATTTGAATGGTGACTGGTACAACCAAGGAACAGTTTTTAATTTCAGTTAATTTTAAATAGCCACATGGGATGGGGCGCCAGAGTGGCTCAGTAGGTTAAGCATCTCGTCTGCCTTCGGCTCAGGTCATGATCTCAGGGTCCTGGGATTAAGCCCCGAGTCGGGCTCCCTGCTCAGTGCAATCTGCCTATCTCCCTCTCCCTCTGCTCCATCCCCACTTGTGTGCTCTCTCTCTCTCATAAATAAATAAATCTTTAAATAGCCACATGTGGTTAGTGGCTACCATATTGGAAAAGTATTTTATCTACACCTTGAATCTTAGAACAATTATGCAAATGCCGGTATTTGTCAAAATTATAACATACATGCAAAATGGGTACACATTATTGTATGTAAGTCATAGCTTAATAAAGTGGATTTTAAAAAGAGCTAAAGCAGGAGTGCCTGGGTGGCTCAGTTGGTTAAGTGTCTGCCTTCGGCTCAGGTCATGATCCTGAAGTCCTGGGATTAAGCCTTGTGCCTGGCTCCCTGCTCAGCGGGGAGTCTGCTTCTCCCTTTAGTCCTCGCCACCCAACCATCACCTGTGTTCTCTCTCTCTTTCTGAAATAAATAAATAAAAATCTTAGAAAAAAAAAAGAGGTAGAGCATTTCCCAACTAACTCTAGTGTTCTTTTTTTTTTCAAACCAATATTACCCATAATTCACAGAAACACAGGAAGGCCCACAAAAATAAGGTCAAGTCAGAAAGTTCAGCTTTTTAGTGTCAACCCTGGGGCTAGTTCAAGAGTCATCAGGAAGACAAAGGCACTTTCCTACTCCCTTAGTCAGTAAAAGTCATAAACCACATCTACATTCTTCATAGTTTTTGAGGAAATATGACAAAAGAAATGTTGCCATTCACCAGAGGACACGAAAAACAAGGATTCATTTATTCATTGAACATTTCCTGCCCGGCCACCAGGCCCAGCGGGATGGGCTGTCTGTGCCATCAAGGCAAAAGCAAAAGGTCCCAGCCCAAAGAGCCTCCCGGCCTCCCAGCCTCCCAGCCAGGGTCTCTACCTGCTCAGCAAATGTGTGAGGCTCCAGCAGGGCAGGAAAGCAAGGAAGATCTGCTCTCTGCTTTTCTTTGTTTGAAGCCAAAAGTAAATATGCCTTTTCAACAATTTAAGGCAGATTAAATTGGGCAAAAGCCCAACAGAAGGTCAATCCTGTATGAGGAGCTTTAAAATAATAGTTACTTCTGAGATGGGAACCAAGAAAGGGATAGAAAAATAAAATACATATAGATAGAAAGAGAAATATAGTGCAAGACAGACTGTCTGGCCTATCCAGGGATTTAATCTAAGAAGAGGTGCTTAACACAGGGAACCCCTTCTTGAAAAGGCCGCCATCTTGATTACAGAGGAATGCCAGCTTTGTTCTGAAAACAGCTCTCTGCAGTATGGAAAGGAGTGAGGAGGAAGCTTGAGGATCCAGAAAACTCAGTTAGGAAGCTCTTGTATCAGTTCTAGCAGAAAGAGCAAGGGTATCCTTTGCCAGAAGGATAGGAGCCAGAAGGAGACAGATTCCAGGTGCATAGGAGAGGAACCCAATGTGATTGATGCATTACACATGGCGCCCGATGGAGAGGGAGTGAGGCTGAGGGTTTCTGGTTTAGGCTTCGGACAGACATGGGCCCCTTCTGAGCTTGGAAGCACCCAAGTTCTTCACATCTCCATGGAAGCAGCCTGGGGAGAGCATTCTCCTAGCCTAGCGCTGAACCCAAGGCGGGGCAAACAAAGAACAAGAGGGTGCTGCGAGCAACGCTTTCCAAGAAATGCCAAACCGTATCAGGAGAAGACTCCAGGAAGCCCATCTCCATTCCTCCCAGCTCCTGAACGTGTAGGCACATGCTAATTTTGTGGCTGAAAACCAGAAAAGAAAAAACAACCTTGAGAGGGTTTTAATGAGCATACAGGGGAGAAACCTTCAAAAAGGGCAATGGAAAAAAATGTAGCACACTGACTTTTATCTCGGGGTTTTCTGTTACCAGTCCCTAAAACAAATTCCTCTGCAGCCTGGAGGGAAGAAAGAGCCCAAACCTCACAACACGATTTAAGCCCTCTCCTAACAACTATAATTAAGAAAACTGAGTTAACAGAAAAGGCACCCTCATTTGCCTCCTCATGGACAATTTCCCAGGGAGACCAGAGTCAGCAAGGAATGATGTTAAATGAAAACATACCCCTAATTTTCTCTGGCCTGCCCGGCCGTTAGGATACCATCAGACACCAGACACAATCTCTCCCTCCCCGGGGCAGCTACCATGAAAAAGCAGTTTATGAGTCTCCCTTTATGACCCAGGGAGCATAATAGAGGTTTTTCAGATCAGCCTGAGCCCTTTGTGATTTAAATCCCTTTTAAAGAAGTTACAGTCTCTAAGAATAATGCTTGTGAGTGGCACATTTTAAACACTGCAAAGAGAAGCAACCAGTCCAGAGTCTTGCACAATGTTGAAATACCAAGACAAAGAACTGGTGTGGGTGTATTTTTAGGAGGATGTAAAAATGTAAATGAACAACTTAGTTAAGGTTGTCCTCCCCCTACCCCGCCCCAGGGGCAATTATTTCCACCTATCTGTCTAGACATCCAATCAACACTAGGAAAAAAAGGCAAGATTTGACAAAAGAAGGGTTTAGTTGAATAATGGGTCCCCCAATCCTGTTTGCAAAAGGAAAATCAACAAGCAAGAAAACAAAAGGTCTGCAAAGAACATTCAGAAGAGGGCCTGTGGGGGCCTGTTGTGTGGAGGAAAGCGTTCTAGAGAAAAGCTATCATGTCCCCGGTTGCTCGAAAGGGGGACTGGGCTTGCATGTTTACACTTCCCAGGCGGCTGCTCTTACTAGAAACTCTCTCCCCCCACCAGACTCCCTTATCTCCCTGCCACTGCTCATGGCCTATGCTCATTCACTCCAGGTAACTGTGTCTTTATCTGGGCACTGCCTTGGAGGGTTCTGGAGCTTTTCATTTGTGCCCAGCATTTTGCTGATCTGAAGCAAGAGTTCACTGGGGAGCCCTCAGGGTAGCCTCACACAGCACCCCCTTGTGGTTTGTTGGGGAAACAAAAGCCGTAGGAGGACAATGGGGTTTCTCTAGCAGGTTCTGCCAGCAACCTGCCTTTGAAATAGGGACACTAATGCAGACTTTGCTCGATGTGACGAATAAAGCTTTTTTTTTTATTTTTTAAATTTTTTATAAATATATAATGTATTTTTATCCCCATGGGTACATGTCTGTGAATCGCTAGGTTTACACACTTCACAGCACTAACCATAGCACATACCCTCCCCAATGTCCATTACCCCACCCCCCTCTCCCGACCCCCATCCCCCCAGCAACCCTCAGTTTGTTCTGTGAGATTAAGAGTCACTTATGGTTTGTCTCCCTCCCGATCCCATCTTGTTTCTTTTCTTCTTTTCCTAACCCCCCAACCTCCCATGGTGCATCTCCACTTACTCATATCAGGGAGATCATATGATAATTGTCTTTTTCCGATTGACTTATTTCACTAAGCATGATATCCTCTAGTTCCATCCACGTCGTCGCAAATGGCAAGATTTCATTTCTTTTGATGGCTGCATAGTATTCCATTGTGTATATATACCACATCTTCTTTATCCATTCATCTGTTGGAGGACATCTAGGTTCTTTCCATAGTTTGGCTATTGTAGACATTGCTGCTATGAACATTCGGGTGCACGTGCCCCTTCGGAGCACTACGTTTGTATCTTTAGGGTAAATACCCAGTAGTGCAATTGCTGGGTCATAGGGTAGTTCTATTTTCAACTTTTTGAGGAACCTCCATGTTGTTTTCCAGAGCGGTTGCACCAGCTTGCATTCCCACCAACAGTGTAGGAGGGTTCCCCTTTCTCCGAATCCTCGCCAGCATCTGTCATTCCCTGACTTGTTAATTTTAGCCATTCTGACTGGTGTGAGATGATATCTCAAAGCTTTTAACCTAATCCTGGAGGGCTCTGCAAACACAGAGCTGTACTGTTATTTCTCTGCCCGCACATCACCCTGCTCTATTGTATATTTCAGATCTAGGGCATCTTGGGTTCTTCTCTTCCATCTCAGGGTCTGGCTCACACAAGAAGTTCAATCCATGTGTGCCCACTGGCTAACTCACCAAATGAATGACTCTACTCCCTGACTGATCCCTGCCAGTGCCACACTGGAGAAGCCCTTTGAAACAACAGGACCCTTAAAGATAACAAATAAAAAGTGAAATCCCTCCGAAGGGATTTTCCCTCATTGCCTTTAGTGCTGTCTTGTAGTGGTTTGGTGGTAGCTGGAGGGCTGTGATGTCTCTCCCTGAGGTGAGACTTCATGCTTCATAGCTCCCTGTGGGCACAGCTCCAAGACACTCCCTTGCGAGGTTGGTATAATGAGATCAAGCCCTTTGTCCCCATATTTAGAATCCGTAGCTTTGGATAACTGTGTTGTTAAGTCACCCTCTGTGCTCTCTGAATGGGACTTGGCACTTCTGTTTCTTCCCCATCCTGTTACTCAGACCTTGATACCTCACAGCGCTCACAGACTTTTCAACCAGGCAGCCTGTAGGTAAAAATCAGTTACAGAGAAAACTGACAGAAGCCTTATGGACGAAGAGCTCTGTTACCGTAAGCACAGTATAGGCCGATGTATTCATGTGGAAGCCCCAAGAATGCTTTGTTTTTCCTGAGGAAATGATCAGCTTTTTGTCATGGAAGTGGGATTTTTGTAACCAGCTGACCATGTTCTCCTTTCCACCTTTCTTACGAAGAAGTTCAGAAATTCGGAGACAAATTTGATACCCAGTGTCAGTAACTATTTTGTGACCCATGGCTTGAGCGTTTCTGGGTTCTAACTTTTCCCTTTGCCTAATCTTTTTTTACCAAAATCATTCCCCAGCCTCTCTCTCTCTCTTTTTTTTTTTTTTTTAATTTATTTGACAGAGAGAGACACAGTGAGAGGGGGGAACACAAGCAGAGGGATTGGGAGAGGGAGAAGCAGGCTTCCTGCAAGGAGCAGGGAGCCCGATGTGGGGCTCGATCCCAGGACCCTGGGATCATGACCCGACCTGAAGGCAGACGCTTAACGACCGAGCCACCCAGGCGCCCCTCCCAGCCTCTCTTTTTAGCCTACTGTCTTAATTATCACATGTATTCATGGGAAATATTTTGACTGTGTGAGATCTCAGATGCTCATGGGCTCTGCTTCTCATTCTGCAGAGTCAAGATGTTCTCCAGGAGGATGGGCTGGGCCAGTCCTACTGGGCTCATAGCCAACCTGCCCGCTGCCAGGGTCCCAGGGTGGGACAAGTTCTACCGGCTCTTTCTGACACCCTAAATCAATCTTTCATTGCAACTGCTCCCAGGCTAGGATGCAAAAGCAATCCAGATTTCCACTTCCGCTGCTGGCCGTCTTCCCTCAAGGAACCACAGCCTTTTCCTGAAATCTGGTGTCCGACATTACGGGTAAGAATCTCATTCCTTGTTCTTTCAGGAGGCATCTCGGCCCCTTTATTATTTCACTGGTGCAAGCTTGACTTATCAGCATCCAGAAATATTGAAGCCTCAAAGCTCTACCTGTGAGCAGGGTCTCAGCCCTAACAAAATGCCCTGGGACACCTACCTGGAAGCTTCCTAACAAAAGATGTGCAAACTTTCCAGCTGCAAGTGGAGGGAGCAAGTATCCCTGCTCTGGTCACAGTCCCACGGAGGGAAGAACTTTATTCTACCTTTTTTTTTTTTTAAAGATTTTATTTATTTTTTTGACAGAGAGAGATCACAAGTAGGCAGAGAGGCGGGCAGAGAGAGAGGGGGAAGCAGACTCCCTGCTGAGCAGAGAGCCCAATGTGGGACTCGATCCCAGGATCCTGAGATCATGACCTGAGCGGAAAGCATAGGCTTAACCCACTGAGCCACCCAGACGACCAGAACTTCATTCTACCTTTCCACACATACACTTCCCCCCCAGTGACTGGTGCTTCCCAGTGGCAGCGAAACATCCTTCAGTCTCCCCACAGACCACTTATTAGCTGCAATGGAAAAATAGTAATTATATGGTAGAGAACTGAACCACTGGACGGAGCCGGGCGATCAGAACACTACCAGGGACGCGCAGACGGACACCGTGTGTCTCCAAGGATGAGATCCTGAGACGGTCACGACATCACCTCTGTGAGACCGAATCTCCTCGCCTAATCACAGTGGAACATCAAACACAGATGAAGAACGTTCATTTTGTTTTTCAAAGGCGAGAGGGGAAACATCCTCTGCAAAATTGTCAGTGTCACACAAGACAAAGGAAAGAGGATGGGACTCTCAGATTAAAGGAGGTGAGAGAGACCTCACCACGAGAAGGGACACCTGCTGCGAATCCAGATCCATCCCATCTTGGAGACGATAATCCAGGACCCAATGCGGGGCTCAAACTCAGCGACCCTGAGGTCAAGACCTGGGCTGAGACCGAGAGTCGGACACTTAACTGACTGAACCACGCAGGCATCCCCATAAAGGACCTTATCATTGGGTTAATTGTCAACCTTGAAATATAGAGAGTAAATTCACAGAAGTATCTCATCGATGCTAAATGTCCTCACATTGATAAATACGCTTATTTTGTAAAAGAACAGCCATATTCCCAGCAAATACACACTGAAGTATTCCCGGGTAAAGGGACACAGCGTAGACGCGTGTGTCTCAGAAAAAGAATATTCCAAGTGCTAACCATGAGGAATCTCAGGAAACTGTGCTATTCTCATTCCTACAGATTTTTTGTAAATTTGGAATTATTTCCAAATAAAATGCTTTAAAAACAACAACACTTCGATCTTACCTCTGAGAGCTTGGCCTCAGCATAGAATCTGGGTTTAAATCTCATCTCTGCCCCTTACCTGTGCGATCTTGAGCTATTTTACTCTCTGCAAATCTTGATTTCCTCATCCATAAAATGAGTATAATTTTAAATTTTTAAATTTACATATGATGTATTGCTTGTTTCAGGGGTACAGGTCTGTGATTCATCAGTCTTACACAATTCACAGTGCTCACCATAGCACATACCCTACCCAATGTCCATCACCCAGCCACCCCATCTAAAATGAGTATAATAATAGTTTCGTGTGTCATAGGCTCATAACAAACTTAAAGTTACAAGTTAATATGTGTAAAGCATTTAAGAACAAGCATTGGCACGCAGTCAGCATCATACAATTGTTTGATAAATGCATGGCTACAATTCTGAAGTTAAGAAACAAAGTGGAAAACAACTTTTTACAAATCTAAACATCCCCTCTTAGGATCCACTGACTGACTAAATGAGTACATCAATGTTTTCACTGATTGAGCATGAACTGTGTGTTAATTGTTGGGTGGCCAACCAGACAAGTATGATTAATTGAGTAAGGTTAGAAATGGGGGAGGGGGCGCTTAAGATATTTGTAACTTTGCTTCTGTAAAAACAGTGAAATATATTACACATCACATAATCCATTAAAATAAACACAGAGATGGGGCGCCCGGGTGGCTGTCATTAAGCCTCTGCCTTCAGCTCAGGTCATGATCTCCAGGTCCTGGGATCGAGCCCCACATTGGACTTCCTGCTCAACAAGGAGTCTGCTTCTCCCTCTACTCCTCTCCTCACTCATTCTCTCTCGCGCGCTCTCTCAAATAAATAAAATCTTTAAAAATAAAATGAACACAGAGAAAATAAGTACTCATTGAACTGAATACCTCTTTGAATATTATAATGACTTTCCAAGAAATAAAGGGGGAGGGGAAATATAACTTCCTAGAAGGCCCAGCCTTGTTTGGGGGCCAACATAAGCAGAAAATCAGAAATAGTTCCCTCACAGCCATGACTTACTTCAGACTTCATAGGAGAATGTCCTATTACACACCACAAACCCAGTGAAGGAAAGGTAAGGTATCTCCCATGTTTCAGCCTCATCTGTCATTTCTCCTGGAAGAGAGCAGAGTTAGGGCAACGAAGAGGCATTTTGCAAAGTTCCTGAAGACTCTTCTCAGGAAAGCCCTCATGCCAGTCCAAGCGAGCGTTCTCTCCAACCATTCCTTGGGCTTCAGGGCACCTCAGAAAGCCGTCTGGCTCATCCCCCGGCTTCCAGGAAAATGACCACTGACAGCATCCAGGGGATGGGCGTGCCTCCAAGCCCAAGGTCACAGTGACTGCAGCGTGGAGGAGGTGATGAGTGTTCGCTCGGGGTAACCCCAGAGAGAAGCAGCTCCTCCATACCTGCAACTATGCCAGACTCAAGCCGGATCAAACCCTGATGCAACAGCCTCAGGGCTCTACGACGGGATGGGCTGATGGATTTTATTATTTTTTTTTTTAATTTTTATTTTTATTTTTATTTTTAGAGAAAGCGTGAGAACTGGGCAGGAGGGGCAGAGGGAGACTGAGAGAGAGGATCTGAAGCAGATTCCCTGCTCAGCGCAGGGCCCTACATGGAGTTTGATCTCACAACCCTGAAACCAGTACCTGAAAAAAATCAAGAGTCATTTGTTTAGCCAACTGAGCCACCCAGGCACTCCAGTGATGGATTTTTTAATATTTTATATATATTATTATTTATACATTTTAATACATTTATACAATTTACAGAAATTTTATATTTATTGTATTTATATATAAATATATTTACATATATTTATATTACTTATATTATATAAATTATATATTATAGTTATTGAAAATATATAAATATTTATATATATTTATTATATAATTTTATATAAATATACATTATACATTTATACAATTTATATAAATTATTTATATATTATATATTATTGTACATTATTTATATATTATTATTTTTTAAAGATTTTATTTGTTTACTTGAGAGAGAGAGAGACAGCTCAAGAAAAGGGAACAGCCAAGGGAGAGGGAGAAGCAGCCTCCCGGCTGAGCAGGGAGCCCCATGCCGGGCTCAATCCCAGGACCCTGGGATCATGATGTGAGCCAAAGGCAGAGGCTTAACCAACTGAGTCACCCAGGTGCCCCTATATCATTATTTTTAGAGAAGAAGTTCATTTAAACAAGACACTTGACTTGAAAGAAAAGCTATTTAAGATCCACTTCCTTCAGAGAAATTTATTCCGACACTGAAACAGCTTGCCCTTGTATATAATATGTACAAAAGACTATCAAATGTTTAAGTTGTTGTTGGTTTTACAATGATACGTGCAATAGATTGGAATTCTCCAATCAAATCAAGTATGCATAGGATTTTGTTGTTGTTATTGCTTGTTAAGCAATGAGAGCAAAATAAATTAATGACATATAAAAATAAAAGTTGAGGGGCACCTCAGGTTATGATGTCAGGGTTGTGGGATCGAGCCCCAGGTGGGGCTTCACACTCTACCCAGCGTCTGCTTGAGATTCTCCTTCTGCCCTTACCTCTCCCCCCGCTCTCTCTCTCTCTTTCTCTCTCTCTCTCAAAGAATCAAATAAGTAGAATCTTCTTAAAAGTAATAAAATAAAAGTTGAATGAGCACACCACTGAAGGGTCTTCTTACAGAAAGCTTTTTTCCTCCACTCCCAGCTCCTTTGGATGTCACTAGACTACATCGGTGACCATTTACTAAAAAATGAGTAACAACACAATAGAGCGGGTGACAAATGCCAGTTCCTTGATGAACGACAAGGGGAAAGAGAGGGGGAAAGACGGAGTAATCCGTATGAAAGTCCGGGTGTGGCGGACTCAAACTGCGCTCTTCTCGCCAGGCGGCTTTCCTGCGCCAGGGCTGCGGGAACCAGCGGTCACCTGCACCTTGACCTTCACCTCCGCGGCACCGGCGCATCTTTCATCGAGGATCTGACCCTCAGATGGGAGTCGGCCCTTCGCCAGGAACAAACCCTGTCGTTCACTCTAGGTTTCTATCCACCGGCTGGTGCCGCACTCTTCATCTCCAGCAGAGCCACCCGCCCCCCTGCAAATGAATTCGCTCCCTGGCCCGGCCTCCATCCTTCCTTGGGTTTACGTCGCCCACGGCCAGGACCGGACACTCCCCGGTTGCTGCGCGGAGAGAGGCGCCCGGTCCGCACCCCGCAAACACGCAGGCTGCGCGGGAGGGGCCGAAGGCGGCGGCCGTAGGGAAGACGGGGCAAGGGCGTGACGCTTTTGAGAATCCTGTTGTTCACAAGCGTCCTTTCGTAAGGACCCCGAGACATTTCTCTTGGGTCTCAGACCTAGAAATGCGTAACTCTCCTAAAGAGCGGATTGGTTGTTGGAGGGCCCCAGGGCTTGGTCCCACGCCCTTCTCTTCTCCCTGAGGGATCCTGACCCAGCCCCATCCACACAATCCAGGCCAGAGACATCTGGCTCCTAGATGGTGGCAAATGGCCCCGAGCCCGCCTCCCGGTTCCCACACTGGCCTTTTACAATGCAATTACCACACAGCGGCCGGGACAGGACTTTAGAAACATAAATCACAGCCTGATCTCAGCCCGCTCAGTGCCCTCCGGTCTTCCTTTTTGCCACTTGATTTGAACCTTGACCTGTAAAGTCCTTCATGAACAGCGCTGACCTCTGACCTCTGACCTCAGCTCGGACCACACTCACCCTCGCCTCCCCTGTTCCAATCACAGGAACGTCTTTTCATGTTTCTCAAATAAGCCAAAGGCATTGCTTGGCACCAGCTGTCCCACTGCCCCGTGGCTCCCTCCCAAATGGTCATGATGAGGCTCTTTGTTGTGGCCCAGAGCTCAGCTGCTTTAACCTCGGGAACCAAGGTCCCCTCCCAGGCACCTTCTCGCACATTCACTTCTCTTAACCCTCTCAGAACTCCTCCTATTAGTTCTTACACTTGTTGCCATTTTTCCTCTAATTCTACCTAAAAATGTGACCCCCTGGGAGAAGAAATCCTTCCTGTCTGGGAAGGCTATATGCTAACAGGTATTTACTGACAGAGCTTGGGGAACACGGTAGACTGTGCAAGCATGAGTTTTTCT
Organism: Mellivora capensis; assembly: GCA_004024625.1. Lineage (NCBI taxonomy): Eukaryota > Metazoa > Chordata > Mammalia > Carnivora > Mustelidae > Mellivora > Mellivora capensis. Next base: position 182,200 of record PISX010000655.1, read on the forward strand.
CACAGCTGGGATCCCCAACCCTTTCAGAGTCAAAGGCAAGGCTCACTTCTCTACCTGCACCCGACCTTACAACATGCATTTCAGGGAAGCATCCCTAACTCTGAACGTTTTTGTTTTTGTTTTTGTTTTATTTTATATTTTTTGACAGACAGAGGTCACAAGTAGGCAGAGAGGCAGGCAGAGAAAGAGGGGGAAGCAGACTCCCCACTGAGCAGAGAGCCCAGTGCGGGGCCCGATCCCAGGACCCTGAGATCATGACCTGAGCTGCAGAGGCTTAACCCACTGAGCCACCCAGGCGCCCCAACTCTGAACGTTCTTAATGCTTCTCTCCTTACTTTCCTCTTGCACCAATCTGGTCATCTTAAAAAGTAGATATAAAGGGCTAAATGCACTGCTAAGCTTAATAAAATATGGCAGTGTGCAAATGAATCGTGGAGGTGACCTTCTGCTAAATGTTACAGGATAGATTTGTGTGGTTAACAAGAGGTATTAGTCACCTGTGTCATTCACCAACCACAAGCTGCTGAGAACAAAACCCAATGCGTTCCCCCTCTGAGTCAGTGCTGGGGAGGCAACAGGAAAATTCAAGTGCACCGTAGAAAGCCAGTGTGAATCCTCGGGTCATGGCCAAAGTCAGTCAGCAGGTGGCAAGAGAGCAGACACCAGGCTGAGCCGGCTCCAGGGCCAGAGAAGGTGAACGAGGTGACACGTAAGGGTGGGAAGACCCAGCTCAGCCACATCAGATGGGACACCATTTGTTAAAGTTGTCAATCAAGTTAAGCACCTTTATTGCTTCTAGTATGTCTTTTTTTTTTTTAATTGCAGCAAAAAAAGCAACATACCACACCATACAACATACAATTTACCATTTTAACCATAGCTTACGAATGATAAGTATATTCGTATTGTCGTGCAACATATCTCCAGAACTTGTTCACCTTCCCATACTGAAGCTCTGTATTAAACAACTTGGGGCCCCTGGGTGACAGGTCATGGTCTCAGGGTCCTGGGATCGAGTCCCACATCGGGATCCCTGTTTAGCGGAGAACTTGCTTCTCCCTCTCCCTCTCCCTCTGCCCCCTCCCCTGGCTTATGCTCTCTCTCGCTCTCAGATAAATAAATAAAATATAAAATAAAATAAAATAAAATAAAATAAAATAAAATAAAATAAAATAAAAACAACTAGACACCTCCCCCCTCTCCCAGCCCCTGGCAACCGTGCTTCTGCTTTCTATGAATTTGTCTACTCTAGGAACCTCGTATAAATGGAATCACACAGTATTTGTCTTCTTTTTTTAAAAACATTTTTTTAAAGATTTTATTTTATTTATTTGACAGAGAAAGAGAGATCACAAGTAGGCAGAGAGGCAGGCAGAGAGAGGAAGGGAAGCAGGCTCCCTGCTGAGCAGAGAGCCCGATGTGGGGCTCGTTCCCAGGACCCTGGGATCATGACCTGAGCCGAAGGCAGAGGCTTTAACCCACTGAGCCACCCAGGCGCCCCAGTATTTGTCTTCTTTGAGACTGGCTTATTTCACTCAGCATAATGTCCCCCAAGGTCCATCCATGTTGTAGCACACATGTCCTTCCTTTTTAAGGCTGCATCATATTCCATTACATGCATCTGCTGCTTTTTGTTTATCTAACAAAGATAAAGACAACTGGGTTTCTTTCACCAACTGGCTATTGTCAGATGGGAGGCTTCTCCATCTGTGGGCTTCCCTGCTTTGGTCTAAGGGACATCTGACCGTGCCAGGCAAATGTCAGCACCCATCCCTTTCACAAACTTGTGGGAAAAAAATCATACAGTCATGCAGACAGTTGCATTCACAGTCCCCACCACCAGCTGGGCCCCAACACTGCTTAACAAGCCTCCCTGGTCAGCCCTCCCACTCCTGTGGCATGTGGCTAACTCGGGCCCTCCGTCTTTTCACACCTTTCACACATAACCACTCTGCTTGCATTCTGCAGACGACCTCTGTAGATATGGTCTCTCTCCGCACTGCATTACCACCTGCCTTGCTGCTGAAGCCAGCAATCAAAACTTATTTCCATTCTTTCAAGCTCTATATCCAACTAGTGGCCAACAGTGATAGCATTTTGCCCCTGGTATCATAGAACCTGTCTGCTTTCTATTACCACTCCTACGGCTTGTCCCTCATTTGCCTGGTACCATCCTGCTCAGCTAGACTACTGTAAGGACCTCCTAGATAAGCCTTCTCCATGCACCCTGCCCCTTTGTATCCCCGCTCCATCCTACATTCAGGGTGATTTTCCTCCAACTCCAGTGTGATCATGCCATCTCACAAGGAACCCCCCAGTGTCCTCCTGGTGTGGCATTCAAGGCCTTCCTTGACCGGAGCTTAGTCTCCCACACCCTATCCTGCCCACACCTCCCTCAGCCATGCCCCTCTTCACACATCAGCCACTTTACAGCTTCTTAACTTTGCTCGTGCTACTCTGCTGGCCACACAACCACCATGCTTCTTCACTGACCTAATTTTCTTCTTCGTTGCTCGGGAATTACTCATGTCTCTGTCCAATTCGTAAGCCCAGGCTCTTTCCTCCTGCACGTTCTCTCTACTCCTAGGGCACCTGTTTCACACTCCTCTCTGTTTCTGGAGGAGTCACTTCTCTCCCCAGATTCCCACCATCACTCTGTTTCTCGAATATGTTCTCAGGGCACAAGGTCACATTCTCTGTCCCCTCTCTGCCTTCTTTCCCATGCCAAGGAGACATTTCTCCGTGTAATAGCACGTAGGAATTTCTCAAAGGCCTCAGTGTTAAGCCCGAGTAACGTATAAACAAATGCACTTGAGAATGTTTAAATGGTGAATTATAGGTACAAAAGAAAATCTAAACAATTCAACTCGTGAAGAACTCCCCTGCTGCGGGCCTCTGTTTCATGCAAGCATTTGCGCACCAAGGCTGAGTCAACCAACAATCAAGAATGGCTGTTGAGTTCCTCGGCAGAAACCACAAACGCTAAGGTCACAGACAGACATCCATTGTGTGTCCCCTTTGCCATCGTTTATGAAAAATTAGCCTTTCTGTCTGAGGCTTTCTTTGTGTAAGCTCAAATTTCATTTTGGAAATTCTGAACGAGCTCTCTCCAATTAAAATGGATCACTCTTCTACATTATAAAATATTTAAAATGTTTAAGCACAAAGGTGGTTAAACTCAGAGAACCGGTTGGTCAAAAAGGCATGAGAGCTGTCAACTAATATTAATAAGAAAGTTTTTGGTTAAGCGGGGGTTGAGGCTTTTAAAGGAAAGATGTTCCTTGGGGGAACATACCTTTTTTGAATTAGCAGTTTTAGGAAATAGGAATTTGGATAGTCCCAGGCTGGAGTGGGAATAATAAAAGAGAAACATGGTCATTCATACTTCTTGATGTTTTCATAGAAAGTCATCTTTTTAATTTGTGAGACTAACGGCAAGCTTTTCTCTCTTATACATCTAACTGAATATTTTCATGTGAATTCTCTCAGATTGATTCCTTGAGAAAGATAACATAATACACTACCATAGCTAGGATTTGAAAATAATGTTTTCAGTTCTCTTCAGAAGGTATCAATCTTCATATTCATGTTTAAATGAAGAACAATATCAAAATAAAGCAACGAGAAATTAAGGAACTCACTAAATAAACTAATTTTCATTCAAAAATAAGAAAAGAACAAAATAAACTGAAACAAGTAGGAAAAGAGGATTGGTAGAGATAAAGCAAAAAGCAATGAATTAGAAAACAAACAAAAAGTATATTTGGTAAGTAAAATCAAGATTTGGGGTTTTTACAAGTCCAGCAAAAAAAGACAAATCCCTGGCAACTGCATGTAGGAAAAAAAGAAAAAATAATAACCATGAATATGGAAGAAAATACTATATACAACTTCATGTAAATGTGTTTGAAAATCTGGATGAAACAGGATAGTGCCTGGAAATTTTAACTCATCAGAGCAAAACCGGGAAGAGATAGAAAACTTCATGGAAAATAACCCTTAGGAGAAAAGAACTGAAAAATTTCAAAGCACTACCCCCAAAATAAGACAGACACTGTATTCAGATGGATTTTGAAGAGACTCCTATCAAAGTCCTAAGGAAGATACAAATAATCCTGATGTGAGTTTAAACTGTGCAGAACAGAGAAAAAGATGAAGAGTTTCTAATTCATTGTACAAGCATACATAATTTTTATTCTAAAACAAGAGGAAAAAAGATAAATAAGAACAACTATCCAAATGAATGAGACAGGCACAGATTCTAAACGGATATTCATAAATTGAATTGTTGGGATGAGCACTGGGTGTTACACATAAGTGATGAATCCTTAATTCTACTCCTGAAACCCAATACTACACTATATATCAGCTAACTTGAATTTAAATTTTAAAAAATAATAAAATACAATAAAAAATTAAAAAATTAAAGAATAATTGTGTCATAAATGAGTAAGATTTAGTCCAGTTAGACAAGGCTAGTACAACAGTAGTGAAACTGTTCATGTAAACCATCACAAAAATAAGTTGATATAAAAAAATCCATATGACCATCTCTATAAATTGCAAAAAGATATCCAATAAAATTCCACATCCATTCGTAACACACAAAAGCTCTTTATATACTGGAATAGAAAGATGCTTCCATAATCTGAAACCAAAAGCAAAGAGCATACATGTTAATGGAACAATGGTGTCATTTCCACAAAGGTCTAAAACAAGAGAAGGGGGGTGCCTGAGTGGCTCAGTTGGTTGAGTGTCTGCCTTCAGCTCAGGTCATGATCTCCCGGTCCTGGGATCGAGTCCCATGTCAGGCTCCCTGCTCAGTGGGGAGTCTGCTTCTCCCTCTCCCTCTGCCCCTCCCCCACTCATGCTTGCTCTCTCTCTTTCTCTATCAAATAAATAAATAATCTTAAAATTAAAAAAAAAAAGGAAGGATGTCTAACCAGGGAAATAAAGCAATAAAAAGATACTGCCTTTGTCTTTTTTTTTTAAAGATTGTATTTATTTGACAGAGAGAGTGATCACAAGTAGGCAGAGAGGCAGGCAGAGAGAGAGGAGGAAGCAGGCTCCCCACTGAGCAGAGAGCCCGATGCGGGACTCGATCCCAGGACCCTGAGATCATGACCTGAGCTGAAGGCAGAGGCTTAACCCACTGAGCCACCCAGGCGCCCTTGCCTTTGTTTTTTAAAACATCACTTTAAACAAAAAACCTTAAGCAAAGGAGAATTTATTATAAAGATTAAAGAAACCAAAGAATAGGAAATACAAGTGGACATCACTAAGGACCCAACTGAGACCTTAAAAAATTCCTGGATACGGGACTACTGTCTTTAAGTCTCTGCCTCGATCTCTCTAGAAACAGCATGATCCCAGGTTTTAGTCTTTCTTCCTTGTCAGAAGATCTACTACCTCATCTACTTCTATATGACCCAGGATGGTTGTCTAAAATGGTGGCCTCAGCATCTAAGACTATATTCCCTTTCAACCTTATCTTCTCAAAGATTGCCATGCCCCATTCTCTCTCTCCCTTCCTACTGGGACACCATTTAAATGTCTATTAGGCTTTTTCATTTGATCATATAGATCTCCGACCCTCTAGTAGGTTCTTCTCATTTTTTTGTCTCCCTCTGCATCATTATTCTGTTCAGTTTGCTAATCCTCTCTTCAGCTATATCTAAACTGCTATTTTGAGTTCTTAATTTTCATTACTTTATATTTCAGCTCTGTAATTTCAAGTTAGTTTTTCTTGTGAATCTAAAATACTTTTTTTTATTTCCTTCTTGAAATTATTCATGAGGGTTTCAATATGGTAATTTCCTATTTCTATCTTTCTGCTTTTTTTAGTTATAATTCTCCCATAATAAATACTTTCCCTTCAACTATAACTATTTGCTACCTAAAAATGCAGTTTGAAAGGGAAAAACAGGAAATTTGCTTGATACACTACCAATCTCCACTAGTAATCAACATTATTTTTAAATGTATGGCATTATATACACTCATGAAATTTTAAAACAGCTTTTTTGAGACATAATTTACATGCATAATTACATGCCATAATGTTCACAATTTAAAGTATAATATTCCAAAAAAATAATATAAAGTATAATATTCAAGAGTGTTTACTATATTTACAGAGTCATGCAGCCATCACCATAATCTAATTTTAGAACACTTTCATCATCACCAAAGGAAACCTTGTACCTATTAGTAATCATTCACATTCTGCTGGGTCTTCCCCCCAAGTACTTTCTTTCTCTGTGGATTTGCCTACTTTGTATGATTCCTACAATGGAATTTTTTGTGACTGGCTTCTTCCCCTTAGAAGACTTTTAGTCTTTTTGACTAAAAAGTTTTTGACTTTTACTCATGTTGTAGCATGAATTGGTATTTCAGTCCTTTAATTGCTGAATAATATTCTATTTATGGATATACCACATTTTGCTTATCCATTTATCAGTTGATGGACATTGGGTTGTATCCACTTTCTGTTATTAAGAATAATGCTGCTATGAGCATTTACATACAAGATTGTGTGTGGACATATATTTTCATTTCTTTGGGGAAGATATCTGCCCAAGGGAATTGTTAGGTTATATAGTGTTTAATATTTTGAAGAACTGTCAAACTGTTTTTCAAAGTGACTACACTTTGTACACTTACACTACCAGAATATAAGTTTCCAGATTCTCCAATTTCATCAACATTTATCATTGTCCCTTTTGTTATAGCCATTTAAGTGGGTGTGAAGTGATATATCATTATGATTTGTATTTGCATTTTTCTAATAATGAATGATATTGAGCATGTTTTTACATGTCATTAGCCATTCATTTTCTTTTACAGAGAAATATCTATTCAAATTATTTGTCCATTTTTTAATTGGGTTATTTATCTATTATTGAGCAGTAGGAATTCTTTATATATCCTGAATACAAGTCCCTTATCAGATACATGATTTGAGAATATTTGAGAATGTAGGTCCACTAGCTTTTTTTTTTTTTTTTTTAAGATTTATTTGACAAAGAGAGAAAGGGTGCACAAGCAGGGGGAGCGGGAGAGGGAGAAGCAGGCTTCCTATTGAGCAGGCAGCCTGATGTGGGGCTTGATCCCAGGACCCTGGGATCATGACCTGAGCCAAAGGCAGATGCTTAACCAACTGAGCCACCCAGGTACCACCACTAGCTTTATTCTTTTTCAAGATTGTTTAGGCTATTCTATTTCTCTTGTATATCTATATAAATTTTAGGGTCAGCTTATCAATTGTTGCAACAAAGCCACCTGGAATTTTGATAGAAATTGTGTCTAATCTGTAGATTAAATGGTTATATTGGTATCTCAACAATTTTAAGTCTTCCAATCTGTTAACATAGGATGTCTTCCCATTTATTTAAATCTTCTTTAATTTCTTTTAACATTGTTTTATAGTTTTCAGTGCACAATTCTTGCATAAGTTTGTTACATTTATTCCTAAGTATTTTATTCTTTTTGCTTCCAATGTAAAGGAAATTATTTTCTTAATTTCATTTTCATACTATTTATTACTACATATAAAAATGCATTTTTTATAATGATCTTGAACTTGCTTATTAGTTCTAACAGTTTTTTTCATAGTGAATAGAGAGTTTTACTTCTTTCTCGCCAGTAGGGATGCTTTTTTTTCTTCCTTTCTCCATCCTTCTCTCCCCTCCTCCCTTCCTTCCCTCTTTCCTTTTTTGACTCATCAGTTGCCCTGGCTAGGAGCTCTAGTACAACACTCACAATACAAGTGGTGAGATGGATATGCTTGTCTTATTCTGAACTTTTGCATTTTTATATATTTGATGTGTTCCTATCAATTGCAGCCACTATTCTCTTTTTGAGCTATAATGTTCCCATCTTTGGTCAGTGGGAGCATATCCTATTTAATTTCTATGAACTTTTAATATGATTGCATTAGTATTTGATTACTTTATCACTTTCTGATATGATAAGATCCTAGGTCCAACTAGTATTTCCCTGCTCTGGTTCTAGAATCATCAAGTTTTCCAGAAATGTTCTCCTTTGAATGATAAATAGTATTTAGATTATTGTGTTTAGAATTTTTGCACCCATGTCCATAAGATAGAGTAACTTGTAATTTTCCTTTCTTGTAATATTCTTGTCAAATTATGTTGGCTTCATAAAAAGAGTTCAGGAGTGTTTCTTCTTTGTCCATTCCTTTCATGTAGTTAATTAAACTGATTATTTTAAAATAACAACAAAGCATTATTCTTGGAATAAACCCAAACAAAACAGGATAGAGTTATGTTTTGTTCTTAAACCTATTATAATAATCTTTATCTTTTAATTGGAGTGTTTAGCACATTCGTATTTACTATAATTACTATTTGTTGTCTAGCTCATCTGTTTTGTTTCTTTTTCATTCCTTTCTTCCCTTCTTTTAAGTTAAGTAGTACTTCCTATTTTTACCTCTTCACTAGCTTTTCAGTTGTGCATTCTTTTACTATTCTTAAACTGTTTCTTTTACTATTCTTTTTTTTAAATATTTTATTTATTTATTTGACACAGAGAGAGAGATCACAAGTAGGCAGAGAGAGAAAGAGGGAAGCCGGCTCCCCGCCGAGCAGAGAGCCTGACACGGGGCTCGATTCCAGGACCCTGAGATCATGACCTGAGCTGAGGCAGAGACTTAACCTACTGAGCCACCCAGGCACCACCTCTTCTACTATTCTTATATGAAGTGTTTCTTGGATTAGTTATACTGTGTTTATCTTCTAGTTTGCAACATGAATCCTTGACTTGTGAGAGTCAAGGTATTTACATTTCCCCAAATATTCATTTCTTAGAACACTTTTCTCTATTTACCCCATCCTGCCTTATGTGTTATTATAATATATTCTGATTCAACATAAATTCCAAAAGTGATCCTATTATTGCTGTACACTTAGATTTTCCTATATATGTATTTTTTCTATTGCTCCTCATTCCTTCCTGCACTTCTGGATTTCCATCTGGGACTGTTTTCCTTGTGCTGAATTCCCTCCTTTTAAAAAATAATTATTGAGGGAGACTGGGTAGCTCAGGGGGTTAAGCCTCTGCCTTCGGCTTGGGTCATTGTCTCAGGGTCCTGGGATCAAGTCCCACATTGGGCTCTGTGCTCAGCGGGAGCCTGCTTCTTCCTCTCCCTCTGCCTGCCATTTCCTCTGTTTGTGCTCTCTCTCTCTCTCTCTCTCTGTCAAATAAATAAATAAATAAATCTTTTAAAAAAATAATTATTATTGACCTTTTAAATCTTTTTTTTTTTATTTATTTATTGGTCAGAGAGAGAGGGATAGAGAGCGAGAGAGCGAGCACAGGCAGACAGAGTGGCAGGCAGAGGCAGAGGGAGAAGCAGGCTCCCTGCTGAGCAAGGAGCCCAATGTGGGACTCGATCCCAGGACGCTGGGATCACGACCTGAGCCGAAGGCAGCCGCTTAACCAACTGAGCCACCCAGGTGTCCCTATTATTGACCTTTTAATGTACAGTTCTATGAATCTTAATCCATGTGTAGATTTCTATGCACCACCACAATTGTGATGCAGAACATGAAAACTCCATTTAATACTTCTAATATAAGTCTACTGATGACCTATGTAATATATACCCTCAGCTTTTGTTTTCCTAGAAATACCTTTATTTTGCCTTCACTATAGGTTATTTTCATGAGGTATCGAATACTAGACTGGCTGTTATTTCCTTTTAGGCTTTTAAAGACATCATTCGATCATTTGGTTCCCATAATTTCTATTGAGATGTTTCCTATCAGTCCTGGTGGTTCTTTGAAAGAAAAGCATCTTCTCTTTTCTTCTATTTGCTTTTATCAATTCTCTTTGTCTTTGATTTTTAGTAATTTGATTACCATGTGTCAATGCATAGTTTCTTTGATTTGATTATCATATGTCAATGCATAGTTTCTTTGCCTTTATTCTGCTTAGGGTTTTTAGTAATTTTTGATTCTAGGACTCACAGCTTTTTATCACTTTGGGGAAAATCTTGGTTCTTATCTTTTCAAATATTGCTTCTGCCACGTTCTCTCCCTCCCTTCTGGAATTCCAATTACATATGTTAGGATGTTTCATATGATAGATCATGTCTCTTATTCTCTTTTCTGTATTTTCCATCCTTTTAGTATTTCAGTCAAAATTTTTCTACCTCCCTATCTCCAGCTCAGCCATTCTCTCTTCAGCTGTGTCCCATATGCTGTCAAACCCCAATTATTGAGTTCTAATTTTGATTACTATATTTTTCAGCTCTAAAATTCCTATAGGGGCACCTGGGTGGCTCAGTGGGTTAAAATTCCTATATGCTTATTAAAAATATAGATTCTTATTCTTTAACAAAATCTGCCTTTTTCCATTCATTTTCTTTATCACAATAATTACAACTATTTTTCAATCTGTATCTGATTGCTGTAATAATCTGGAACAACTGTGGGTATATTTCAACTATGTTTTTCTCTTGGCCCAATTTCTTGAATCTTAATAATTTTGAATTGAATGCCAATCACTGTGCCTGAAAAAGTGAGAGGCTCCGGATGAAGTGATTTTCTTACAGGGAGGAATACCTATAGTCTGGCAAGACAATTTATTTCAACCCCATCAGGTACTAAGAGGAGTCAAGGTTGAGTTGTAACAAGGTTTGATCTACCCCAATGTGCCACCTCGTAAGGGTCTCAACTGAAAGTCTACGACATTTACTAGATGCTGCCTCCTAGTCAGTTCCTGATTTCCAGTTTTTAACTGCACAACAACCTAGGACTGCTAAGAATTCCACTCTGCATTCCAGCTGCTTTTCTTGGCTTCTTAGCCTTTCACTTTATGGACTAAGAGTCACCAAGTACTTCAAAGAGAACACCATCAAATGTCAGGCTCACTTCTCTGCACCTCCCTTTTTTTCCTGGAACTTTGGTTTCTTGAGTCTTGGCTGATTTGGAAATCCACTCCAAATGTTAGCTCCTCAGACCTATAAGATTGCCAGAGCTCTGCTGCTTCTCTGCCTCTTAGTGCCCTCCCTCTACCAAAGCTCTCAGCTTCTTTCTCAGTGCCAAAGATCATGGATGCCATGAGGAAGAAAGCAGGTTTCAGGATGTTGGGTTTACTTCAGTGAAGTTCTCTCACTCTGATATCTCGACCCTTCACCTCCAGGCTGTCCCGGTGGCTCTCTGAAAGCTTCAAAGAGATCAATTTCAGTTGTATCTCAGTGGAAATCAGCAGTTTTCCACCACTTACTTCATCATATCGGGAAACGGGAGTTTCCCCTTGGTTTCCTTTGACAACTGGGTGGTACTTCACTTCGTAGATATGCTATAGCTTCTTTGACCATTCTCTGCTGAGAAACATTTGGGTTGTTCCAGCCTTTTGCTGTTAATACATAAGGTCACAGTGAATAGCCTTCTGTAACTATCTTCATATATTTGCAGTTAAATATTTGAGAAATGCATATGAAATTTTGTTAGACATTTCCAATTTCACTTCATAGACACTATACCATTTTGTGGCCCCCACCTACACTGTGTGAAAGCACCTGTTTTCACATAGCCTTGCCAAAACTTACATTGGCAAGCTTTGTAGATTTTGTTTCACTCTGATAGATGACAGTGTCTCAGTAGTTTTCAGATGAAGTTCTCTTATTGCAAGTAAGGGCCATTAGTGTACCTTTTCTGTGAAGTCTATTCGTACCTTTGTTTATTTTTTAAGTCAGGTTTCATATCTTTTTCTTCTCGATTTTTAGGAAATTCTTATTACATTAAGCATATCAGTACTTTGTAATATAAGTCACAAAATTTTCCTCAACTTGTAATTATCTTGTGCCTTGACTTACTCTGTTTTGTTTGCAATGTTGTCAAATAACTTTTTATTGAATCTTTTTTTAATTCAGTCAGAAATTTTCAGTTTATAAAATAAAATTCACCCATAGTTTTCTTCTAGTATTTGTGTGTTTTTTTCCTGCCTTTGTTTTGTTTTCATTTAGATCTCTAACATATTTGTTATTTATCCTGGACTATCTTATGAGAAAAAGATCCTCTCTTTTTGTTTGTTTGTTTGTTTGTTTCTTGCAGCTATCTATTTGCCCCACCACTATTTAAAGTAAAATTTCCCCTCTGACTCAGCGCCTCTTTTGTCATACACTATGTTTTTCTTCATTATATTTCTGGGCAACCTATTATGATCCTTCAGTTTATAAGTCTTTTCCTGAGCCAATAGCTCAATGCTTTAATTTAGAGGATTTTAAATGTTTTACTATATTCTAAGAGGATTAGCCATGCATTAGCTATTCTTTCCAGCTATTTCTTGGCTATTCTCAGTTGTTTATTCTTCCATATAAACTTCATAATCGACTTGTCTAGTTCTGGAGGAAAAAGTCTGAGGAAATTTTTATTGAGGTTACATTAAATTTGTAACAACTTAGGGAGAAATAACATCTTTATGATGTGAAGTTTTCCTATTGAAGGATAGGTATTTTTTTTCAATTTGTTCAAAGCTATTTTTCTATATTTCAAGAATGTTTTATAGTTTTATTATTCTTGCATATTTCTTATTAGCTTGATGTCTAGGCGTTTAGATGTTTGTTATTGTATACAGGGTCCTCTCTTTCATTATATCTTCAAATTGCTCATCATTTATATATGAAGGCTAATGATTCCAATGTGCTCATATTACATCATACTATTTTATTGTCAATGCTTGTACTTTTCCATTGATTCCTTTGGTTTTTCCAGATATACAGTTATATTACTAACACAGGGTTTGCCTCCTCCTTTCCAATTCTTAGGAGTCCGAGAATGTTTCTGCCTGTTTAATGGAAGTAATTAACATTCAAATGCAATGTTAAATAATTGTAGAGGTAGCAGGCATCCTTGTCTTCTTCCTGACTTGAAGGAATTGCCTCCCTGAATTGTCTGACATTGGACAATCATATGAGAAGCTGGCTTTTCGACTCACTCACACACATACACACACAATTTTATTAGGCTAAAAAGTTTTTCTGTGCTATTTTTTTCATTATATGCTAGACATCTGTATTTGAAAAATTATTTGTAGGAATGAGGCCTAGGATGATATAGAGAGATTTTGTTGCTCTAGAGAAATTTTGCTGTTTATGCCATAATTTGGGGGCACTATTAACAATCTAGACTAATTCTATTCTCCTTTTAGGTTTTAGATTTTCTAGGTCTTTCAAATGACTTGAAAAGAAGCTGTGCTCCATATGGGGGCCCATTTAGTTCTAGTCCACCCTTACTTTTAGGGGGCGGCTCTTCATGGTTCTGGTCCCAAAGTACAGGGCATATCCCAGGGCCACCAAGCTTGTCAAGCCCTGGACCCAGAATCTCTTTCTCTGTAGCCTCAAAAAGTTTTAAAAGTGTAGCTCAGTATTTCAGTTCCCCCTTCAAGATCTGCAAATGTTCCCCAGACAAGAGTAGCTCCAATACAACTGAGACTCTTGAGTTCTATCTTCATCTGGATCCTGACCAGTAATTTCTCACTACCTTAATTCTTTGATGATTTTAAAACTGATAAATTTATATTTTTTTCTAGCTTTACTTTAGTTTTGTCTTTAGCAAGAGGGTTGGTCTGAATCATCTCATCCTCTGTTACCAAAAGTAGCTCTCCTAGTTGATGACAACAAATTAAAAATCAATTTTAAGGGACGCCTGGGTGGCTCAGTTGGTTAAGCGGCTGCCTTCGGCTCAGGTCATGATCCCAGCATCCTGGGATCGAGTCCCGCATCGGGCTCCTTGCTCAGCAGGGAGCCTGCTTCTCCCTCTGCCTCTGCCTGCCACTCTGCCTATGCTCACTCACTCTCTCTCCCTCTCTCTCTGACAAATAAATAAAATCTTTAAAAAATAAAAATAAATAAAAATAAAAAATAAAAATCAAATTTAAAATCAATTAAAGAGAAAAATGAAAGAATGCAGACTTTTTGAAAATTACATTTTTCAATGTGTGGACGATTTCTAGGTGTGTCTGAACAATCATTTAGAAACAAGTACTTCTCCAGAAACAGATAACAGCATGAACTTCTTGTGACTAAAAAGTAATAAAACAATACAATTTATTTCCACAAATATGCCCCCCAAAGTAGCATGACTTCAGAGTCATACCTTACATTTTATCCAATTTACATATCATCTAAGCTTTGCTAAGCTTACCCTAAGGCACATGAGATGTTATGAAACATCTGTGCTCAGAAAAATGCTGAGCTATTTCTTGATTCTTATCTGTTGCCTAAGCAAATTTTTCCAGGGAAATCACTCTCCTCACATACATAAGCAAAAAAATAAGCAAACAAAAAGAAACAACAACAACAAAAAGCATAAGCCACTTCCAGCTCCTTGCTCCTTTACTGCTCCACCAAACACAATGTGACGTGAGATTCTTTTTTTTTAAATATTTTATTTATTTATTTAACAGAGAGAGAGAGAGATCACAAGCAGGCAGAGAGGCAGGCAGAGAGAGAGAGGAGGAAGCAGGCTCCCTGCTGAGCAGAGAGCCCAATGCAGGGCTCGATCCCGGGACCCCGAGACCATGACCCAAGCCGAAGGCAGAGGCTTAACCCACTGAGCCACCCAGGTGCCCCTGTGACGTGAGATTCTTGACCGGACCACATACTTCAGTGGGCCTCTATTCCCAGGTTCCTCGGCTCAAATCTTTTAGTCACTCTCTGATGAGAATTAGCAATGCTGAAACAGCACTTGAAGGCAGCCATGGTAGGGAACCTCAGGAGGGATGGAGAGTTAGACCCATTTTATGCAGGGCCCAGAGGTGCTATATATTTGGCTTCCAATGTTCAACATGTTCCATGATTGGGGATCTCTTCTGGGAAAGGAAGAGACTAAGGTGACGCAGAAAGGCCTTCCCTTCTACTGCAAATGCACAGAATAGTTGGATGTAAGAGTAGTTGTTTTTAATTGTGATATTTCATAAACTAGCTATAAAGACAGAATGGGAGATGACCAGGGGCCAGGAACAAAGAGAGAAATAAAAACTAGAGCAGTGAGAGGGAGCTGAGGCAGCATGGGGGTATGGAGGGCCACCAAGGACAGGGTCCTGACAAAGGCCCTGGGGCCTGGAGTGTGAAGGTCCAACATGGGCAATAGACTTGGCCTCCAAACTACAGGGGGTGGAGGAACTGGACCCAAGCCCAGGCATGAATCACTAAGCCTCATTTACGAAAGGGGGATTAAAAGTTTTTGTGCACTGGCCCCAAGAAGGAGACAAGAAATTTGGTTATTTGTGCATCTTGGGTAGGGGGAAAATATTCCCCTTGGGGAATCAAAACCTCAGCGATCTGCCATATACGAGTATGAAAGAATATAAGCCCACAGCACTATCTTATACCATGTGAAAATAAGTTCAAAATCAATTGAAGACTTAAATATAAAAATTAAATAAAAATCCTGCAAGAGAATAAGGCAACTATGCATTCAGAGTAAGAATAGCAGAGACCTTCTTAACCAGGACTGGAAACCCACAAGTTACTTAATAAAGATTGGTATATTTAGCTCTGTAATCTTTTAAAATGTTTTATGGCAAAAGATACAATAAACAAAACTAATAAAAAGAGACTCAGAAAAATTTTTGTCACAGATGACAAAAATTCAAATGGCCAACAAACATATGAAAAAACTGGGCAAACTTAGTAATACTAAAGAAAATGAAATTAAATTTATAGTGAGTTATTTACTCTACAGCCATCAGACTGGCAACACTTGTAAATTACTCATAATATCTATTTGTTGTTGGGATTCAGGGAAAAGGGTAATTTCAGGAATTGGTGAGGGATGTGAATTATTATAGCTTTTTCGGAAAGTAATCTGGTAATTACTATTATAAATTTTAAAAATATACATTATGTCTCACTTCTGATCATCCATCCCTAGGACCAGCAAACTATGGCTGGGGGACAAATCTAACCCACTACCAGGTTTTACAAATTAAATTTTATTAGAACATAGCCACTCATTTGTCTACATATTGTCTATGTCTGGTTCGGGGCAAAGGCAGGGGTAAGAGAAGACTGCATGACCCACCAAGCCTAAAATATTTACTCTCTGGCCTTTTTCAGGGAAAGTTTGCCAACCCTTGATCCATCCCATGGAAATAAAAGCACAAGTCTATAGCGCTATTTGTACAACAATGCGTATTGGAACACTGCTTATGAGAACAAGCAAAATGAAAGTCCATTGTTGAAATGTGTTTCAATAAATTTTAGTATGTCCACGCCTTGGAATAGTAAGCAAGTCTTAAAACAAATAAACATTCTACAGGTAGATTTGGAAGGATTTCCATGAGGTATCTTTGAGTAATATATCAAGAGGCAAGTGTATAATTTTATTTTTAAAAACAAGCAATAACCATAAATATATGTTATATGTATTTGTATATAAAGGCTTAGTTTAAGATGATATGACCAAGGCAAATACACGGGAGACTATACATTAGTATCGTCTAGTATAGTATAGTATACTGCATTATCACATGAGTTACATAGAGTAGGGGTGAAGGAAGTGGAGGACTAAGGGAAAGAGCCACATAAAAGAGAGAGAAAAAGATTTTACACACATACACACACACACACACACACACACACACACACGTTTGGCTAGTTCACATTGATGTATTTATATAAAATATAATTTTGTGTATGCATATAAACAGACAATAAAATGAAAGTTTAATTGGAACTCAATTGAAAGATTAAACCAATTAGATGCAGGTGAAGAGAGAATTAACAAACTGAAAAGGAAGTATAAGGAAAACCAACAAAATGGAGCACACAGATAAAGACTTGAAAAATACGAAGGACCCAGCATTCATCTACTCAGAGGCCCAGGGGAGACTAGAGAGGATGAGGAAGAAATGATTTCAAGGCAATGAATGAGAATTTTCCAGAAATAAGAAGGACCTAAGAAGCACCACAACTCCAAGGAACATGACTCAAACACATCTATCCCTAGAAACTTGGTGGTAAAACTGTAAGACGGCAAAAAAACTGGTGTGTGTTGGGGAAGAGGGCAGGTAGCTTACAAAGGGATAATCATTTATATCTTTCTTAATTTCTACAAAAATACAGGCCAGAAGACAATGGAATCATGACCTCAAAATGCTGAGAAAAATACTTCCAATCTAAAATTCTATACTCAGCTAATGTCATGAGGGAAGGCAAGATAAAGATCTATCCAGACCAAGACAGAGTGTGCACCACTCTGTCACCAAAGCAATTCCTTTTCTTTCTTTTTTTTTTCTTTTTTAAGATTTTCTTTATTTGAGAGGTGAGAATGTTCAAGCATGCATGGTGGGGGGGGAGGTTAGAGGGAGAGGGAGAGAGAGAATCCCAAGCAGACTCCCCACTGAGTGAGAAGCCCAATGCAGGACTGGATCTCATGACCCTGAGATCATGATCTGAGCTGAAACCAAAAGATGGCCACTTAACCAACTGAGCTACCCAGGCACCTGCCAATGGAACTTCTGAAGGAGCTAAAAGTCTTGGGTGAAAATAAACTAAAGCCAGAAAGAAGAATGGATTGCAAGAAACCAAGATAAGGAAAGGAACATAAACTCTTAAAAAAGCTATAATAATAATGATGATGAATGAGTGACTAATAACAATTCCTTAGTTAAATTAGGGCAGAACAAATGCACTCAACCACAAGGGCATGAAATATGGGGAGGATGGAACACTTACCAACTCCCGAAGTCCTGCCGCGGAGGAGGGAACATTACTGTCCATCTGTAGATGGACACATCCTTGTTTTTTAAAAAAAGAAAATGTCCACCCACAACAATCAGGTCTTTTCGCTGCTGGCAGCGTAAACCACCAGGGGCTGAGTGAAGCAGGAAAGAGATGGATTGAAAGAATGTCTCAGAGGGAGCTCGGGGGATCTCAAGGGGGCCCCGCAGCTACCCTCTGGGCTGACCCAGAGCGAGGGTTCCTTGGGGCAGGGAAGGGGGGCACCTGCGGTGGGGCCCTGAGTTCCCACCCTAATGACAATGCTAGCACAGCAAAGCTGCCTGAGGCGAGGGGATGGGGTACTTTTACAGGGTGAGCTCAGCCTCCCAAAGACACAGGCAGTAAGGGACATGCCCCAGGAGATCATCCACAGGGCCACTGCGGGACTTCACAGAATGCACTCTAAAGGAAAATCATCTGAATAGGAAGCATAACTTCCTGTAGCGGGAAAGGGGAAACAAGCCAGTTTAATCCAGACAATGGGAGGTAGGAAAGGGGAGGGTGTTACTCATTTCCTAGGGCTGCAGTCACAAAGTACCACACAGCGAAGGGCTTCATTTAACAAACAGGAATGCATTCTCTCGAGGTTCTGGAGGCTGGAAGTCCGGAAAGCAAGATGCTGGCAGGCCTCATTCTTCTCTCGGGGGCTCTGAGGGATATGGCATTCCATGCCTCTCTCCTAGGAGGCTTCTGGAGGTGGCGGGCAGTCCCTGGCATTCCAAGGCTCCTAGATGCATCACCCCAGCCTCTGCCTCCACCTTCCCGCAGTGTTGCCTCCCTGCCTTTGTGTGTGTGTTCATTCCCCCCACCTCCGCCGCCAGCCCCCGTCTTACAAGGACACCAATCCTTGAACTAGGGCCCATCTCCTATGACCTCATCTTGGCATGATTACATCTGCAAAGATCTCACTTCCAAAAAAGGTCTCATTTGCAGGCCCCACACGAACACGAGTTTTGGAGGGACACTATTTGACCCAGTACAGAGCAGGGAGACTGGACGGGGGTGGGGGTGGGGCTTAAAAAAAAAAAAGGATAGTAATCACCTGGGCAAAAACCTGTTAAAAATGCAGACTCTTAGTGCCAACTTCCTCGAGATCCTGATTCAGTGGACTGAAATGAGGAAGGGCCAAGACTCTGCATTTAGCAAGCATCCCTGTGATTCTCCTTGTGGAAAACACTGGTGGTGCAGGACACACAGAGGGGAAGGGCTCTACTAGAGGCAATCAGACCGGCCCCAGGAACACAGGGTCCAGAGAAGCCTTCATGGAACATGCGGTTTTGATAGGGGGAATTAAAGGACCAAGAAGGTCTCCCAGGCGGTGATAGGCTTTGGCAGCAGCTCAGAGCACAGAGCTAAGAACCGATGGTTGGGCTGGAAACAAAGGTAAGAGAGGACAGTGCCTTGGGGTTCTTTCCGTGTTTCTTCTTTGGGTCTGAGGAGGACTGCTAAGAGCCCGTTGTTACATGTCATCATTAATGAGATGAACTAACATGACAACACTCAGGGCAAGACTTGTTATATGTTTTGTTTTGTTTTGTTTTGTATTGTTTTGTGTCTAAATCAAATGAACTTGAGTCTGAGTCTGTTCGCCAGGGCTGGTGAGACATTCAGTATTAGTCATTATTGGCAAACACATCTCCCTCCCTAAGAGCCCAAAGGTCCCTTCACAATCCAGAAAAGTTAGCAAAAGCCTTAATCCTTCAGTCCAACAGGGCTGCCTTCGAGAACACTCAACATGGGGCCCCTGTGAGAGCCACACACAGAATCACTATCTGAGCCGCAGAAAACCTGGCTGTAGTTTTCAAAGCCAGAGCTTAGAGCTCAGATCCCCCATCAGACACCTGCCACCTTCCAGGGATCCGTGAGAACGGGGAGCAAGTTCCTGCTTCCAATCCTTGGGAATCCGACTGCATTCCCCCACAGGTACCTGGGTCACCTTCCCTAAATGTCTTTTCCCTACCAACGCTTTGCAAGTGCTGCTCCCTGGTGGACAAGCCAGATTTAGAACCCTCGAGAGCCCACACCTGCATGAGGGAAAGCCAGCACTAGAGGACACAAAGGCCCATGGTCCTAATGGAGGAGTGGGGAGGAAACGGAAGACAAGAGACACCAGGACTTTCTCAATCTATCCCGCCATCTCTGCGCCCATAAATTAGAGCTTCACCTTGTGTCTGCATTCAAACATGGATTCATTTCCCTTTGTGCTCACGACCTCAGGCGATTTGGTTTTGCTTGCTTGGTTTTCGTTTTATTTTCTGAAAATGCAGTTGTGCTTCCTTTCTCTGAGCAGCAAGGCAGAAGCCCGGGGTTGGCACTCCCACATCCATGGCCAAGCTATCTTACCTCTCTGACCCTCCGTTGCTCTTACCTGCGAGGTTCTGCTAATATTTTCCCTGACTTCCTCACACCTCACAAAGCTGTGGGGTTCACAGAAGGCAATATATTAAAAAAGTATGATGGACATCAAAATAACAGAGCCTCACTATCTCCAATAACATCTCACCCATCCATCACTCATTTTCTGAAACGGTCTCATTCCTGGGACCAGACATTGGGAAGTGAAGTTCAAATTTGATGCATGAGCGCTCCTTTTTCTCGGACTTCCAGCCCTAGTCAGTAGGAATCAGCGGGACTCTAAATATTCTCCCCTCGGCTTTAGATGGAGAGAAAAGATGTCTCCG
Organism: Mellivora capensis; assembly: GCA_004024625.1. Classification (NCBI taxonomy): domain Eukaryota; kingdom Metazoa; phylum Chordata; class Mammalia; order Carnivora; family Mustelidae; genus Mellivora; species Mellivora capensis. The sequence goes on from PISX010000655.1 coordinate 202,633, forward strand.
TGTGGCCAGAAGGGCCCTGGTTTATATCTGTTGTCTTGGCCCTGTGATGAATAACTTGCCCCCCTCCTCTTCGCTCTCAAAAGTGTTTCAGTTTGATCGATTTATATGCTCACCCTAGCTGCTTTAAGGAATGAGGATTAAGTAAAATACACGTGATCCAAAGCAGGATGCCTTGTAACTACCAGACCCATCAAGGCCAGGTCTAAAGGCACACACACCCCTGACAGGAATACAGAAGAACATTCCCCTAATGCTGGAAATCTGTCGCCATCTTGTGGCCAAAAGCTGCTCTTCCAGCGGGATCTTTGGACCTTTTCATTAAGGTCAGAGGAGTAATACCCACCCAGAATACACAGAATTAGGGGCTTGTTGTATCTCATGAACATACATTTCTTACCTGAGTAATACCCACCCAGAATACACAGAATTAGGAGCTTGCAAAGTAAGTATCTCATGAACCATACATTTCTTTCTTTCTCTTTTTTTTTTTTTTTGCTTGTTTTTTAAAGATACCGGTAACTGTTTTCAGAAGATGTGCCCAAGGCAGGAAATAGGCCTCTGATTTTAGACTGAGATTCCAACTAAATGATTGGATATATGAAGCATGCCTGTTAGAATGGAATTTCCGTAGAGGTTCTGCCTTATATTGGAATATTGACTAATTCAACACAGTGGGGATGATGGTGTTTAATCAAACACATCCACCAGCGAATGTTTTGTTCTTGGTGGGGCCACTGAAGGAGAGGAAGATGGCCAGGTCACACATGAGCAGCCTGGAAAGGGGAGGAGGCTGGTGTTCAGAGGAGGTTCCCTGAGAAAGCCACCTGAGAGGAGAGACCTGGTGAACCACCAGGCGACAAGGGGAGGCGAGGCGGGTGCTTAAGTCAGGACAAAAAGCCAGAGCAAGGGTCAAGGGACAGCAGGAAGGGGCGGGCGTGCTGTGTCACTGAGGGGCGACCCACAGCGCTGTGGAGAGTGAGGGCCCGTGGTGTGAGATGAGGTGGGTCAATGAGACCTTGGAGCAGGTCACTGGCGTGTGAAGGACTTTTCACCTCTTTTCTAGGAGCAATGGGAAGCCATTCACATGTCACAAGTGAGGAGACTACAGGGTCACATTTGAGTTTCAGAAAGATCATTCTGGTGAATATGGGGAGGAAAGAATTGAGAGGGTTGTCATGGATTTAAGATGACCACTATGGCAGAGATCCATGTATTACAACAGTAGGGATTACTCAGCATACACTGGGCCCTGTTTCTTTTTCCTTTTTTTTAAAAAGTAGGCTCCACGCCTTAGCATGGAACATGACATGGGGCTTGAACTCCCAACGGCGAGATCAAGACCCAAGCCAAGATGGAGAGTAGGACACATAAAGGACAGCGCCCCCCACTGGGTACTGTTCCTAAACACTGTGTGTATTCACTCCTTTAATCCTTACAAAAACCCTATGAGCGGAATACTATTACTATACCCATTTTACAGCTGCAAAATGAGGCACGGAACAGTCTAATTGCAGAAACACCCCTCCTTGTGACCAATACACAATACAATGCCTACTAGTGGCAATAAGAAAATGAGAAAAACAGGTGGTTTCAGGACTATTTCAGAAGTAAAACCAAAATTGAAGTGCTAAAATATGGGGCGTCAAGGGTACTTAGGGTCGACTTCAGCGACTGTACAGGGATGCTGAAGAACAGCAGGCTCGGAAGCAGCCACGGATTTGATCTTGCAGGTGCTGACCTTGACCAGTTTTAAGACACGCAGAGGAGATACTGAGAAGGCAGCTGGCTAAAGAGGTAAGAATGTGGTCCCACTGGTGGAAGAGCTGGTAGCTGAAATGACAAGTAAGACTGCCTGAGGGGACAGCGCAGGGTAAGGAGAAGGGGGCTACTACTTGGGGGAGGGGGTGGCCCGAGGCCATTAAACTGCAGGATAAGCTTACAAATGAGATGAAGGGGCTGGGCCAGACAGGCAGTACTGAAACCTGTCAAACCAGGAGAATTTAGCATCCTGAAAGCCCAAAGAATGTTTCAAGGGATGAGCAAGGACAGCAGGTGCTATTGGGAGGTCAGGCCAAGTTGAGGGCTGGGAAATGCCCTTCAGATCTTGCATGTTGGGCGTCCCAGAGGCACCTACTCAGAGAAGGCTGGCCGCCAAGGGGAGGAGAATGGGCCTTTCCTTCTTCCGAGATACAATATGCTTAATGCCCACTTTTAGATGTGGAAGAGAACGACCCAGTTGACAAAGAGCCTGGATACGGAGGAGAAATACAGTTTGCCCTTTGTACAACTTGGGTTTGTACTACATGGGCTGTTCCCTTCCACAAGGATTTTTGTCGATACAAACAGCACCTTACTGTAAATGTATTTTCTCTTCCTTCTGATTTTATTAGCTTTTCTTTTCCCTAGCTTATTATAAGAACACAGTATATATCATGAAACATATTAACGAAATATGTTAATCAATGGTTCATGCTACTGATAAGGCTTTCTGTCAACAGTAGGCTATTAGTTAAATTTTGGGGGAGTCCAAAGGTCTAAGCAGATCTTTGACTTCCTCACACATTGTTCAAGGGCCAACTAACTTATAATGTCAATTTGCTGCAAAGGCAGGAGAAAAGGATTCAAAGCAGGAGAGGGATTATTCAGGGTAGGCAGTGGGGTTTGTTCCCTAGGGAGCCAGGAGGGAAGGAAAGGGTGGGAATAGATACAAGTATGAAAACTCTAGAAGGGCGCCAGGCTCCTGGACTTCTGTTCTCACCTAATGACTTGTTTGATCAAAATGGTTCCCAAACCTGCTTATTTCAGTAGTCTCCAATATTATAATTCTGTAATTAAATACTACAATGAAATATGAGTGTAAAAAGGTTGCTAGTTCTATGTAAACTTAGTTGAATGTTTTGTGAAAAGTCAATAAAGGCAAGATGCTAAAATCCTATCCATCTAGGGACAAGTGAGACAACTGTAAAAAATAGGGAAAACATAGTAAAAATCTTTTCAAGGTTCTGTTCTTGTTCCAATTTGAAGAGAACGAAACGAGAAATTGCAGGATTGTAAGACTAAATGTTTACAAAGAAACCGAGATTGAAACTCTAATGGATCTCTGTTCAGTGAGAAAACAGCCTTGTAACTCAGGATGAATGTATGTTTTCTTGACTCCCCATTTCAATGGACTTTTTCAATGGACTGACCAACTCCTAGACCAAGCTGGCTTTAAGAAGGCTTCTATGTTTACAAAGATGAGTAAGAAGGAAGAGAAGAGAAGGCTAAGTTATGGGTTGCCTGCTCTAAGGAACGTGCTTAACTAGGTTGTTTTTTTTGGTTTTTTTTTAATGTACTCCTTAAAATAATCGTAGATGTTATCATTCCTATTTGGTAGCTCGGGAAACAGGTTAAGTAACTACCCTATGAAGATAACAGCATATGGGTAGGAATTGAGTTCTCCTGACTTCATCCTGTATTTCAGATGGGCCACTTCCACTGGTCTTACCCGTTACCTGGACTCTTCCCCAAACTGTTCCACCCACATCCTCCACCAATCACCCACCGTGGGTTCATCCTTATCCTTGACCTCCCATTGTCTATTCACCCACCAAACCCTATCACCTCAATTCCCGTGGTATTTCTTCCATGTGTCCCCACTACCACCAGCCCTGCACAGACTCATATCGTCTTCTGCCTGGACTATTTCAACAGTCTCCTGTTGCTACAGTTCCTTCATGGGCAGACGTGAGCAGTACCATTCTGTGTCTATGTAGCAGTGGAACATTCACTCTTCAGTTTGCTTCCAGCACATTACTTTCCTCCAGGTAGGTTCCTGGTTTTCTCTTCAGTCCTTCTCACCATCCTAATGGTCCTTCTTTCACCAGCCCCTTCAATATTAGTACTCTACTTGTTAGGGGCCATCTCTTGGGTCTCTTCTCATTCTATCCTCCTCCCCCTGTAGATCCTGTTTTTGCCTTCAGCTTCAATGCTTTCATACTGATGATCGGACTGTATTTTCAACCCTGCCCCTTCTGACCATTTTTACAACTGGTTAGTGTTTCTGTCCACCCAATGGCCCCTAAGCATATCCAACTCAAATACATATGCCCGTAACTGGACTCTTGTCCCCCATCTCCCTCCCTGTGCCGACCACAGACCTGCTTCTTCCACATGCATCCCCTAGTGTTACCAATCTCAAACTAAACCCAAAGGTTGAAATCATCCTTTACTTATCCCTTGTCCTTCACTTAGCTTCACAATCCGATCTCAGGTCCTGCTGATTCTTCATATTGTCCCATTTCCCATGGTTGTCACTCTTTCCCACTAACTTTCTATTTTCTTAGACTACAGTTAAGGTATATCCGTCTCCACTGTGCCTTCAAAGCAATCCTCCCTGATCCAGTGAGCATGAGCTTCAGGGTCATGTGTACTCAGTCTGGGCGCCTGCAAGAGTCGTCACTCAATACACGTTAAACAAGTGAATCCATGCTCTTGCTCAACTCAACATATATTTTCCAACACAATGCATGCACTTCGAAGCCCTTGCCACTGCCAACAAGGTCTCTTGTGACTTAGATCTTTCCTACTTCTCCAGTTTCAAACTACTATCCCCTAGAACTACTCTCAATTCCAGAAATAACCATCTACCGTTCTCCAAACAACATAACTCTGACTTCGCACATGCTCTACTTCTGTCTGGAATCCTCTTCTCATCCTCTACCTGGAAAACTCCCGACTCCTCCAAGACTTCTAGAGAAGCTTCTGCTTTCCTTCCCTCCACGCCCCTCCCCGTCCCAACATTCTCCACGAGCAGCATCATTTTTGTAACTGAAGTACTCACTTGCACATAACAATCACACACTGGCCTGTAGAGCTGCCAGGGGGGCCAGAATGAAGACAAAGCATTCTCACAGCCATCCAAAATCATTCTTCCATTTTCAGGAACTCCTTTCCTCCTTTTTTTTTTTTTTTTTAAAAGATTTTATTCATTTATTTGACAGAGAGAGAGATCACAAGTAGGCAGAGAGGCAGGCAGAGAGAGAGGAAGGGAAGTAGGCTCCCCGCTTAGCAGAGAGCCCAACGTGGGGCTTGATCCCAGGACCCCGGGATCATGACCTGAGCCGAAAGCAGAGGCTTTAACCCACTGAGCCACCCAGGCGCCCCTCCTTTACTCCTTTTAAGGACCATCTAACATCCCAGACCTCGAGATCAGTCTTCCAAGTGTCTGAACTGATCCCCAGTGCATGGTCCTCTTCTCCACCCCAACTCTAGCCATCACGCATTAGTGATCATACCGATAGTCCACAAACACCCTAGAATGAGTCCCTAGTTCAGATTTCTTTTTCTAGGACTATATATATATTTAATGACTCTGCTCAGAAAACTGCTTCACCTCTAAAAGTCTAAGCTTTACCCCAAACTTCCTTCTATCCATTACACACAAATGTCACACTCATTTGATCTCCAATCTCTACCTCTTCCTATTCACCCTGATCAGACTTCTCTTACAGCCCAGCTTCCACAGCCAATCTCCAGCAATCTCTAGCGGCCTTGCCCTTTAGATTGCTCTCCAGCAATCTTTAACAGCCTAGGTCTCTACCTTCCAGTGCCTGACCCCGGCAAGATCCATACTTCCCTACTCTACATTCTTGGCAGCTAAGCACTGCTAGACAAAAATGAAAATTTGGCTCCTAGCCACTGCAATTAATGATTTCCCACCTCAAACTGGTTTTCAAAGCATTCCTCTATCTTTTCACTTGCCTTTGGTCATTGTCATCACTTAGTCTTCAGGATGGTTAATACTAACAAAATGTGAGACAGGACTAAGGTCAACAGAGTATCAAAACAATCTCGAGGGTGTTGGTTAAAGTATGAGAAGAAAACCAAAGGCCACACATAGTCAAACCAATTTCGCTCCAATGCTGTATGTCCTTTGGGTTCTAATTTTTTCATGGCACCAGGAATACTACTGTTGTCTTAATTCTTACAGATCCTTAGAGTCTGAAAAGTGGTGAAGGTTGCACCACTGGTAAAAATGACTGCTTTTCAACTCCCCTCACGCCCCAGGTACCTTTAAATACTTCCTATAGGTCATTAATGACACATACCAAACTTCTGTTTTCATTTTTTTAATTTATTCTGTGCAGTTTAAAGTGGAAGTTAAAACATCCAACAAACCATAGCAGCTTAGGTATAGTTCTGACCAGTTCCGAAACAAAAACAGTGAATGATCATTTACACACATTGCTTAACTCTGAATTTACAATTTGTTATATAAAGCTACTATCAACGCACACAATTCTAATTCCTTACAAACCTATTTGTCAAGCAGCAGGGTGACAATGCATCATAGCACAGCACAGAATGTTTCCAGTAAAACCACAGCAGCAGTATTTGGTGAATGGTTAAGCGCAGAATTAACTTGGGAGTGTAACATCAAACACTGGTCATAATAACTTGGAGTGTAACGTCAAACACCAGTCATAAGATAGGCAGCACACATTAACAAATGGAAAATATAACTTTTAGTAAGATAAAATTTCATTCTTTATGCTTTAAAAGCTATAGCGGATACTTTAAAAGCCAACCATACAAGTTGCTTTAATTCTAGACTCCATAACAAAATACTATTCCATTAGTTGCTTGAAAGTCTATAACCTTTTTAAAGTCGACTTCAAATATAAAAGCACTTAAAGTTTACTGGTCAAAAATCTAAAGTTACACTGGCTACATGTTACATTAAAACATACCTCGTAAGAAAGACAGACTTTAAAAAATACTGCACTGTTGCCTTAAAATAATGTCAAAATAGGTTGCTCCTAACAATAAAAATGCACTACTTTCCAATCTTTCGACACATTTTGGTTTAAAATAACATTTTGTGAAACCATTAATATCGTTCACCCACCTCTCCGCAAATATATTCCCACCTTTCTGCAAAGTAACAGTTGGAAGTGGTTTTTAAAACTAGTATCATCTAAAGAAATGGGTCAGCACATATATGAATTAGCTATTCACCAGAACAACGTATTTAATGTTTCCACCATGAAAACAACACAAAATCCATGGGATGAATTCTATTTTTAGCTTAACCTATATATTAAAAACCTCACTGAAGAGTGCCACATTAATATTTAGCCGGGTTTTTTGGCTTTTAAATCAGAGCGATGCAAACCAGTACGTTTGATACAAGCAATTTTTACAAAAGTTTCAGAGGCAGAGATGTGGGAAATTGGTTAAGGACATGAAACAACCCTGCTGAAAGTCCTGGATTTTAGAATTTATCCTCAAAAGATGGCACAGATGATGGCCATCGCCATTTGTGAGCATTCTGACAAGATGGATACTTGTATGTGCTCTTTAATGCTCAGCGCCTTTCCAAACTTCAAAATTAACCGCAGGCCAGTCTGTCTCTCACTGAGAAACTGCGAAGGTACTTGGAAAGTCCTGGCTGAGAGCAGTTACAAAAGCACTAAACTAGGAAAAGGAACAAAACACTATACACACAGATAATTGTGTTACTATTCCTCTTGCCTTTCTCAGTGGCCATAGGAATATGTACTGTGTTGAGTGTTACTGGGGGGGAGGCAGGGAGTCCAAGAGAACACGACACGTTTTAAATGAAGAAGTTCGTTTATAGAATTTTCATACTGGCACCAGTGATTTCTTTTGACTCTCCGAGGAGAAGTTAAAACATGGTGGGGTGTTAAGAGATTAACATGCTTTTGGATGTATTTTCCAAACAAGTTAAACAGGACATTTCTGTAAATTCTACTAAAAAAGATATCCTTGAAACATAAATGTTAATAAATAATACCAACACATACACCCCCCCCATCGTGGATTCGTCTGTAGTATTGTGATGACCCTTGAAGGTTGTGTGAGGTTAGAGAAACCATCATTCCTTAATACTGAAATAGTACAGAAGCTCACTTGTTACTTAAGGTTTTCTTTTTCTCCTGCCTTCAACCACTATTATCACCTAAATCCAAGGTATTCCCTATAAAGCAGAATCCACAGCTCCAAGTTTTAGACCATGAAAGATCTAATTAAATATCCTCCTATACCAAGAAGACTTTAGGCATTAATTTTTCTGAGGACCATTTCAAATTTGATATCCAGGTGGTATGAAGCACTAAAATGCATGCTTGAAACTTGGATCACTGTTCTACTAATCCCTATAGTCATAGAATAAGAGAAAAATGCATCCAGTAAGGAAATGACAGAAAGATTATGCCCCACTCTGGGCTGCTGCTGATCTTTCCCCAGCAAATGTTTAAAACTAAGTGCATGCTCTATAAATTCCCTTTCCGTGTAAGACCAAAGGACTAGTGACAGCAGAGGCCTACCTCAGGAATGCCTCAAAAACCATCAGCATGGAGTATGAGGTATCATACACCATCATAACATAGAGGTAATACCCTGGGATGGCTGGTTCTTGAGGGAAAAAAGGGTAAACACACACACACAAAAAGGAACTTGGATTCGTAGAAGAAATTGGCTTTGCAATCCACTCTTGAGCAGAATGGTAACACTGAACAGGAAGGGTTGTTGAATCCATCTCTCTCTTCCCTGGTGAACATTCAGTCCAAAGTTTTGTGAAGACAAACACAGGTACCTGGCAAGTTCTTTTCCAGTGAAGTGGGCATTTACACCCATTCTGTTTTACCCTCGGTGCCCAGGACCTCTGAGGTCTCGTCACCGAATTGTCTGTGAAGAAGTACTTTCTCCACAACACATGCCTTGAGCGTGAAGCCCTCCCATACAAAGGGAGAATCAAATCCTGCTCTCCTGAAGTAGAAGACCATTCTTAGGCTAAGTCACTACTCTAAAATCTTAAATATGTTGCAAAAAAAAAAAACAAAACAAAACAGAAAAAAAAACTATCTCATAGAGGATAACTATTTTAACAGCATTGTAAGAGGCAGGATTAAGTGCCCCAATAAATAATTGCTACCTCACAAGGGAAAATAAATTTACAAACCATTTTTTATCTAAGATACCATCAACTGTAAGATGCACCATATGTATCACTTAGAAAAAACACAGGCAATGAAACTGACACAATGCTTTCATAGTGTGTAGAATGTTTGGATTTATTGAAACGGTTTTTTAGAGTTAAGCAGATTTTTAACACATCAATCTTGTGCATACTGAAAGAAAGTGTGAAGTGGTTAGGTTATAACTATAACCTCATATTCTGAGTCCAACTCTTCTGAATCACTTCTCAGACCACAGCCATCGACGTCCGCATTCTTCCACAGAACAGCACCCTTGGTGTCACCGAGCGCACTGGGGACACCACGTTTCTTGAAAGAGTGCCCCGTCCCCGTCTTCTCTTTCGTGTCAGCAGAAAGTCTGGAGCAAAACGATGTTTGACGCCTTAAAGATAACCCTGCTCGGCGCATGAACCGATCGCACCAGCCTCTCGTCGCTTTGAACTTTGTTTCGTCTACTCCCAGGGTTCTGGCAATTTCTCCTGCCTTCAATCGCATTGCTTGGCGCGTGACAGGCAATCCTTTTGCACGCATCTCACTGACAAAACATAGTACGGCTTCATCCACTTGTGGGTATCTTCCTTTCTTGGGGCCCGTAAAGCATTTTGTTGTCGCTTTACAAGAAAATATGGAATGGCGGTCATTTCTCCAGCGCCGGACGTTTGCTTCACTAATCCCGAACGTACGCCCTGCAGCTCTGTTTCCATGCTTTTCTGCATACACAATCACTTTTCGTTTCAATGCTGAATCATAGTGCAATCTTTTTGAAGACATCTTTAAATGCCAATTAAACCTGACACATTTGGTACCAACAATACCGTGACGATGCTGGGACAAGCTGTTAGTAAGTTCACACACGCACAGGCTGGGATAATCACATCATGACCCTCTCCTGGTTCACAGTAATCATGAGATACATCCCAATTTCGGACAAGGTAAAATGTGAAAACAAAAACACAACATATGTTACAGAATCAATAAAATATGGTTTTTCAAGCATGTAATGTTTACCAGATACACACCAGTGCAAGATAATAAGCCGGGAGCCAGAGAGTAAGTATGTAAGTAGAAAGCTAATAAAGCAAAAGATTACCTTTAAGATGAAATCTGCAATGGTCTGATTTGGTTTTAATTCCCTTTATTTTCATATGGCTTACATAGAAACCTTTTTTTCTTTTAATTGGACTTAAAATCCAAGTAAAAATGTTCTTCCATCTTTTACCAAACTGCACAGCCCGGTCATTAAAGACAGAGCCTCCCCACCGCCTTTCATCCTTCAGTGTTACAGGACTAGAGCGAGGGTCAGTGGCCTTCATCAGCAGGTGCCCTTCTTTGTCGCGCAGATCTGATCCTGTGAGAAGATGACAAAGCGTCTTCTTCCGTCTCAGAGCCCGACGGCTCATGATCTCCCTCCTGAGATCCTGTATCTCCCACCAGTTCCCGCAGAAACTTGAATTTCGATAAAAAAAGATGCCATACGAAATACCAACCTGAAAAGAAGACAGGAACATTAAGAAAAATTATTACACACAATATTATCCATGGAGGACATGCCAGTTAATGGCGTATGTGTCAGGGATATATTACAAAACAGTATAGATAGTTCAACATATATGTGATTGTAAATATATTTTTTACTTTTTTTTTTAAACTATGGACAAGGCACAAGAATAAACTCTGACATCTCTCCTTCATGGAATTTAGAATCCAAGCGTGGTTCATCTACGCTTAAAATTAAAATTATGATGGCATTATGATATCTAGGTCCAAGTGTTTATTATATTAAAATCAAATCTCTGAGAGCCTTTTATTGGGGGGAAAAGAAGATACTTTGCATTTCCCTGGGACAGTTATGTCTCAGTGCTAACACTTACTAAAAGAAAGTCTGATCTGACTGCAATATGAAACCATTATGTGGCAGGGGTCAAGTGCACTTCTCTGAGAAATTCTGTCAGAATCAAGCTATTCTTAAGTTTCTAAAAATAATACATTTTTCAAGGAAATTAATACATTTTCTTTAATTACATGATGAAAGAATAAAGCCAGAGCAACACTACCTAAAGTTCAAGATTTTTAAAAATACAGTATATTTTCAAGTCAAAGTCATTAAAAAGTCTGAACTCTCCTTAAAAATAAAAATTACTGACCATGTTTTGTTTGTTTTGCAAGGAGTCTGAAGTTCACAACATTTCAGACACACATGAGTAAGGATCAATCAATAAAATGAATAGACAGGATAAAACCTCTGAACCCATGACTAGTTACTCTGAAATGTTAAGTGCCTATTAAAGCAAACAAAAGTAACCACTGTGACAAAGTTTTCCACACTGCTGTTGCCTTCTACTTTCAACTCTCTAGTTTAATAGAAAAGCAATGGACCAGAGCATGTTCTGAGGAGCAGCATTTTATGAATACAAAATCTAAGCAGCTTTTCTACCCCTGTATTACACCCGGTCACCCTGAATGACCACTTAAGGACATTCTAATTCTACTTGTTTCTTTCTTGCAGCCTCTAAAGAGAAAAAAGAAAAAAGATCAACACAAGCTCCTTGGTATTAAAAGACTAAAACTTCAGGGGTTTAATGCGATTTCTCAAGGGTTTGCTTCTCCTGAAGCTTGAGCGCTGAATACTAACTGAACCACACCATAAGTGAACTTTCGTCAACCATGTGAGTAATGCACTTCACTTCATCAAGTAGTATTTTCATAATATTCCAAGTCAGCACGCTCTCTTCTTCACCTACAATTCTTCGTAAAAGTGGGCACAGTGAATTAGCAGAAAGAACTCTGGAGGCGTCAGGAGCCCCAGTTCTGAGAGAAGATCACAAAGCTACGGTGGGAATTAAATGAGAGGGGACCTACAGGGCTGCGGCGTCTGGCACTGAGTAAGCATTAGTAAGCTGTGCGGGTCCCTGGGCAGTGGGATCTGACATGGCTTCTATTTTAATTATCTTTTCTTTTAATTGAGATACAAGTCACATAGCAGAAAATTGGCTTTTAAAGGTTCCAATTCAGTGGTTTTGAGTATACTCACAAGGCTGTGCAAGCATCATCACGATCAAAGCCCAGAATATTTTCATCAACCTCAAAAGAAACCCACATCCATCAGCGGTCACTCCCTCTATTTCCTCCTCCCCCACCCCTGGCAACCAGTAATGGAACTGTCTCTATGGATTTGTCTATTCCGAGCATTTCCCATCACAGCATGTCATCTTCTGGGTCTGGCTCCATCCACTTGACCTATACTTTCGGGGTTCATCATCCATGTCACAGATATCACTTCATTCCTTTCTATCACAGAAAAATACCCCACTGCGCGGACACATCACATGTGGTTTAACTCTTCAGCAGTGAAGGGCCATTGGGGTAGCTTCTCCTTTGGGGCTGGTATAAAAGAAAACAGTTTCTGTTTGGCTGCAATGACCATTTGTGTACAAGTTTTTGAAGAGACAGATTTTCATTTCTCCTGGGTATATCCCTAGGAGTACAACTGCTGGATCACATGGTAACTTGATGCTTAACCACTTGAGAAATTGCTAAACTGTTTTCCAAAGCAGCTGCACCACTCCACATCCCCACATCTGCAGCTGCACAAGGCTCCAGTTTCCCCACATCCTCACCAACTCTCTTCATTGTCCACCCTTCCCATGACAGACATCCGAGTGGGTGCAGCACTGTGGCTTTTATTTGCATCTCCCTCTAGACTAAAGATGGTGAGCATCTTTTCACATGTTGATTGGCTACTTATATATCCTCTTTGGAGAATTATCTATCCCAGGGGCACCAGGGTGGCTCAGTAGGTTAAAGCCTCTGCCTTCGGCTCAGGTCATGATCTCAGGGTCCTGGGATGAGCCCCGAATCGGGCTCTCTGCTCAGCAGGGAGCCTGCTTCCCCCCTCTCTGCCTGCCTCTCTGCCTACTTGTGATCTCTCTCACTGTCAAATAAATAAATAAAATCTTTAAAAATATATCTATTCCATTGCTTTGCCCATTTTTTATAGCAGGTTGTCTTTTTATTATTGAGTTATAAGAGCTCTTAATATATTCTTTTTTAAGATTTTATCTATTTATTTGACAGATCGCAAGTAGGCAGAGAGGCAGGTGGGAGGGGGTGTGGGGGGGTAGGGGTGAGGGAGTGGGCTCCCCACCTAGCAAGAGCCCGATGCGGGGCTCGATCCCAGGACCCTGAGACCATGACCTGAGCTGAAGGCAGAGGCTCAACCCACCGAGCACCCAGGTGCCCCGAGCTCTTTATATATTCTTTTTTTTTTTTTAAGATTTTTATTTATTTGACAGACAGAGATCACAAGTAGGAAAGAGAGGCAGGCAGGGAGAGAGAGGAAGAAGCAGGCTCTCCGCAGAGCAGCGAGCCCGATGAGGGGCTCGATCCCAGGACTCTGGGATCATGACCCGAGCCGAAGGCAGCGGCTTTAACCCACTGAGCCACCCAGGCACCCCGCTCTTTATATATTCTTGATACTAGGCCTTTATTCAATATATGATTTCCAAATATTTCCTTCCACTCTGGGTTGTTTTTTTCACTGTCTTGACAATATTATTTGAAGTACAAATGTTTTTAATTATTATGAAGCCTAATTTATCTTTTTTTTTTTTTTTTTTTTTTTCCATAAAACCCAACTAATCCATTTTTTCTTTGGCTGCTTCTACTTTTCGTGTCATATCTAGGGACCCACTGGCTAACCCAAGGTCACAAAGATTTACACCTATGTATTCTTCTAACAGTTTTACTTTTAGCTCTTATATTTAGGTCTGATCTATTTTAGCTAATTTTAGCATGAGAAGATTCAAATTCATTCTTCTGCATGTGGATATGAAGTTGTTCCCAAAACTTTTGTTGAAAGATTGCTCTTCTCTCCAATAAACTGTCTTGACACCTCTGTCAAAAATCAAATGACTGGGCACCTGGGTGGCTCAGTCAGTTAAGCATCTATCTTTGGCTCAGGTCATGATCCTGAAGTCACGGGATGGAGTCCCACATGGTCTCCCTGTTCAGCGGGGAGTCTGCTTCTCCCTCTGTCCTTAATCCTACTTGTGCTCTCAAATAAATAAATAAAATCTTTTAAAAGGTTTTAAAATTGAGAGTTAAAGTCTACCATCTTTGTTTTTTTCAAGACTGTTTTGGCTATTCTGAGTCCCTTGCATTTCATATAAATTTTAGAATTATACAGTGGATCTCTGCAAAAAAAGGCAGTGAGAATTGATAGGGATTACAACTGAATCTGCAGATTAATGTGGGGACCCTGCATGGGTTTGTTTTTTTTTTAATACTTCCCTGTACTTACAAGATTTTTCCACAACAGACAAACATGACTTTGATAAATCAAAGAATCAAGAAAAGTCAGAAACTAATAAGTAAGTCATGAATACTCTATAAACTTACATTGTTTTGAATATGGCTATGCCATTAATTGGCCTAAATTATTAAAGCCAGCTGATTTCAACAAACAGGAATGAAAACCCTTAACTCAGGTGACTTTTGACTCTCAAAGACGACAGTCTTGACCTCATAAAGAACAAAGACTCCAACTGTGGCTACAAAGTGTGAAATGACCATAAAGAAAAGTAGGGAGGGGCGTGATCTCTGTCAAATAAATAAATAAAATCTTTAAAAAAAAAAGTAGGGAAGTACTCTTTTTTTTAAAAAAAGATTTTATTTATTTATTTGACAGAGAGAGAGATCACAAGTAGGCAGAGAGGCAGGCAGAGAGAGAGAGGAGGAAGCAGGCTCCCTGCTGAGCAGAGAGCCAGATGCGGGGCTCGATCCCAGGACCCTGAGACCATGACCTGAGCCGAAGGTAGAGGCTTAACCCACCGAGCCACCCAGGTGCCCCAGGAAGTACTCTTTTGACTAAAGATAGACTATGGTGAAGGGCTGGCATGACTGGAGTCCCACCATAAAATACCAGCGTGCCCCTGTGCTGATGGTTAAGAGAAAGCAAAGTCTCCTAGCACTGAAATCTACACAATAAGGAACTAATAAGGACACCTGTTGCAGTCCGTTTGGGACGGTACAAAAGCATTCAGCTAGATCACAAACTCCCTCTTTCTCAATGTTAATGAAACAAACAAAAAAATTATTTTTTTAAATCACTGCCAACAACCTATGCAAGGGATTCAGTCTCAAATCAAAATTCGGAACGTGGTTGCCAATGAGATGCTTGAGTTCAGAGCAGTAAGTCAGGCTACTACTACCTCCACACTCACACTGCCTCCCCCCACCCCCCACACAGTGCTAAACCACTCCTTTTCGCACCTCTC
This sequence comes from Mellivora capensis, assembly GCA_004024625.1. NCBI lineage: Eukaryota > Metazoa > Chordata > Mammalia > Carnivora > Mustelidae > Mellivora > Mellivora capensis. Next base: position 217,889 of record PISX010000655.1, read on the forward strand.
ACTTGTATCCCCCAACCTGGGATAAGAAAACTTTAAAGGCATGCTAATCTCCCCCCTCCCCACCCCCCCATTCTGATCTAGCAGTTATTAGGATATGGGAGTGGAAGGGGAGCATGTAGGCAGTCACACTGCTTCCCACAAAACATCGTGAAGCAGAGAATTCCCCTGACTGACATACAGAGTTCATCTGCTGGGCAGCCAAAAAGAACAAATATTCACCGTGCTTGTTTTTTATGTACTTAGTGTAATGACAGGGTGGGAATGCAAAGCTAAAAGATAAATTGTAGTGTTGATAAGAACTGCAGTGGTATTTACTAGACTGAGGGAAGTTCAACAAGTTGTTCTCCAAGTAAAATGACTTAGGTTCTAACCGAGCTATAATTTTTCAGAGACAGATGGTAGAAGGAAGTGGGGGAAGGGAGTTCCCATATCACAGTACCTACATTAGTAAGAGCTCATGCTTCTACAAAGAGTATTATTAGTCTGAACAAAGGATGATTCTAAACACTCCAGGCAGTTTGATTAAAAAAAAAAATTACACATATGCTCATTTATTTTAGAAAAAGAACCATTATTAAAAACCCAATGGGTATATACCCAAGGAAACCACGACGGCGCCAGATAAAGCTACTAGTAAGACAGTTACTATGATGATTATACATTTTTTAACTCTGGGACAAGTACTGAAAGGAAATATTTTGCACTTATCATTTAGTGGTCAAATTGTCACTCAGTTTAACGAAACTGTCCATTCACATACTTCTGGTAGCTGCACTATTCATCTATAGGATTTAAGTTACGCTGGTCTTATGATAAAAACAAAGTAGAAAGTCATATACATGGTTTGTAACAGAAACCTTGACTTATCTTCACCAGAGAGAGAATTTATTGTTTGCTTACAGGAGAGTAAGCTTCACAGACTACATGAGGTACAACTACAGGTTGCAGCCACTAGGAGAAGGCTGTCGTGAACCGCTATCATTCTCACAGCATTATCTGTTTCTCTCTACACACTTGCTTCACTTTCTTCTCCCGCCTCCCCTGCACATAGCTGCTTCTTCCCTGTTCTATGAAAGATTTTTCAGTTCATAACCTCAAAAAAAAAAAAAAAAAAAACCACCTCAAAACCCCACCCTGGACCTCCATCCCAGCTTGGGTCTAGTGTCAGACCCAGGCCCAGCGTCTAGGTGCATCACCTGGGTTAGGGATCGTCTGGGTGCATCACCTGGGTTAGGGATCGCAAGCATGGCTGCAGGGCTTACGCCAGAGAGCTGGAATGCGATCTTAAGAGACTGCAGGGGAGTGGACAGGAGAGCCTACAGAAAGAATCCAGGAAAGCGGTTTCCTCTACTTTTTTTTTTTAGCAACAGTCCTGGAGGATGGTCCCCACAAATGAGTCACTCAGAAACAAAACATCCCTGAGCTAGGCAGGCAATTCTTCTGTTGGATAAACTCTTCAATCTTCTTGCCTTGATTCCTTCAAAACCACAACACAGTGCAACCTTTAATGAATGTCCACACTACAAGAGGTCCTCACCCTCTTGAACTAAGAACTACTTATGGTGGGGTGAGGTGAGATTATAGAGGAGGCTGGGAGTCATAGTCTCCCTTTTAGGGAAAGGAACACAAGTAAATGTAAGGCCAGTTCAAAAGTATTTGGAATGACCCTAAAGATATGTGATTACCACTTTACAGCCATTTACAACAAAATCACTCCAACTGGCTACTCATCATAGTCTGCTAGAAAGCTTTGAGGAATACAACTCTGACTTCCCATGTAACTAGACCAGCTCAATTTGGACTCTGGCCCCGAGTGACCAACTTCTACAAGGTATGTGTATGTATCTCTGTGGGGCACTGGGATAAAAATAATAATAATCACTAAAAAAGTCTTAACCCTGTACCCTGCATGCCTAGAGCCGACAAGAACTGTTGGGAAGTAGAGCTCATACAGTTCCTCCCACTGAGACCAGATACAAAGACACCAGAAAGGGCTTACCTGACCTTCTTCTACGGGATGTGTGTCTCGTACCTCGTCCTGGGATTTAGTAAGAAAGAAATGGGAAGGATGAAGTGGGAGAAGTGGGGAGAGGAGAACTGTCCACAATTATATGTATACAGAATCAGAAATTTACACTGATTGATGAAAGCAGCCCTGCAGTTTTCCACAGTTTAAAAGGCAAGTGAGTGCCTTGCTCCAGTCTCACAGCGATAAGCACTGTATGTCAGAAATACTGGCTGGCAACAGAGGGTGTATATTCTGGGATAAGCAAAGGAGCATTCACTTGTGTGTGCCAATAACGAAGCATTAGTTCAAAGGATGAGTTTCATGAAACACACTGTGCATTGTTTTTCTCTGCAAGATAAAGGCACTGGCAGTGGAAGGGTAGTGATAGCAAGATGAACCCAAGAGATGAACCAACACCATCAACACAACCCAAACCCAAGGGACAGCTGTAATTATAGAGCTCTCCGTTTACAAAGTGCTTTTCTATTCAACAGCTCCTGTAATCCTCCCAACTGCCCTCTGAATTAATGAGACAGGAATCATTATCACCAATTTCTAGATAAGAAAATAAAGGCTCAAAGTGACTCGGCCATTGAAGAAGGCCAGCTAGACAAGAGAGCAACAAATTTTAAAAGTGTATCTAATTTCTCAGATTTTCATGGTGGAAGTATGGCTAAAACCCAAAACACTAAGTAGACTGATCATTTGACTTCACTCCCCAAGATCTTCCTGGGTCAAAAGTCCAGCTACAGTATAATCACAAATGTCTGTCTTTGGGGCATCATTCCAATGGAGTTACATAATCCCACCTTCACGACGGCACCTAAGTGGTTAACTAATTGCCTCAATACCAATCTCAAGTTGTACAAAGCTCTTTTCCATTTTCAATCCTCTGATTTTTATTTTTCTCTGAAGGCAGCTAAGGCTCACTTCCAAGATAATCAATCTATCCAAGGCCACAGAAAAGGCGAAGTAAAAATAGAGCCATGCTCTTCCACCTCTTGCCACGCTGTCCCCTCCACTGCGCGCCCCTTTTGTAATGACACACTGGGCGACACTGGGTGACGAGCCCCTGGAGATACCATTACCGAACCAACACGCTGAACTGTAGTATCTCCACATCCCAAACTCTCTGATCCAACAAACAGGACATTTTTAAAGTTGCCTTTTAAAACCTCTTCTCTATTTTCTTCTCTCTTTGGTGACCACAACACACCCCCAGATCAAAATATTACCTCTGTAACAAATGGTAACCACATTTTCCCTCCATTCCTCCCACCTTTCTCGAACCCCAGACAGGAATCGGCTTGGTTGGCTTGAAGACACCTTTACAAAGTATATATATCCCGCAGCTCCTTCTTCAATTTTCAGATTTCTGTAATAGGTATTACATCCTCTCCCCATTTCTCAGGTGAGAAACAGTTCCATTTCAGCACACTGCCCCCTCCTCTCCCTTAGTGCTACAGATTCTACCTCAATAAGCCCTTTCCCATCTGTTCCCTTCTCTACATTCCCAATGCCGTTCTCTAGCCTACACCAAATCCTTTCTATCTGTCAACTGGATTATCAGCATAATGGCTGACAGCTCACATGCAGGCTGGAGCCACAATGCTTGGCCATGAATCCCAACTCAGCAATTTACCTAAAACTTGAGCCAGCTGACCTCCATGTGCCTCGGTTTCCTCCTACATTAAATGGAGATAATAGAATTAACTTTGATTTGTGTTTTTTCCCCCTTTACTATGCGTCCATATTCTATTTAATTGCTTTATGCTTTATTTTCTTCTACTTTATTCTGAGTTTAATTATAATATATTTAATATTAATAATATTATAATTATATATAATTATAATAAATATATTTAATATTAATAAATATACTTAATTATAATAAAATCAACCTACACAATTGGCATAAAGATACATGTATGTCAGTGGAAAAGAATAGTCCAGAAATAAACCCATATAAATTGATTTCCAACAACTGCCTTTTCAATAAATGATGCTAAAACACTCTTATGTAAAAAGAACCCTGATCCAAAACCAAACACAAATAATTCAAAGAAAGCATTTACAAAACATTTATCTAATAGAAGACTGTACCCAAAATAAATAAGAATTGTTACAACTTGGTAATAAAAAGACAATGCAATTTCTTAAGCGGGCAAAGAATTTAAACAGACACTTGACAACATGGCTGTTGGCAATGGAAAATAGCTGGCAATTTCTTATAAAGTTACCCAAGAGAAATGAGAACATATACCCCCACCAAGACTTGTAAGTGAATGCTAACAATAGGAGTAATACTTGTAACAGCCCCAAACTGAAAACCCTAACATCCACCAGTAAGCAACTGGATTAACAAACTTGTGTATACCCATCCAATGGGATATTAACCATCAATTTAAAAAAATGAATCACTGACATATACAACATACAGATGGATTTCAAGAGCATTATGCTAAGTGAAAGAAGTCAAACACAAAAGACTTGCTGCATGATTCCATTCACATTAAATTCTAGAAGAGGCAAAATTATGGTTATGGAAAGCAGGGCAACTGTTGCAGGGAGCTTGAGGATGGACTACAAAAGGACAAGAGGGAATCTTCCGGAGTGCTCAAAATGTTCTGTATCTCAATTGTGGTGCTGGTCACACCACTGCATATGCTTGCTAAAACTCATCAAATTTGTACTTTCTCTCCACACTTTTCTGTGATGAACACGTTTTACCTTATTCTCTTGTTATCTTTGAAATGTATATTATCCATATTGAACTAAGGACAGTTTCTATTTCTAAGACCAGATTTAATCTTTGAAAAACTATTTTCCACACACCAGTTAATTCCTATTTCTTCATCACTTTTACCTGAATGTGAGCTACATAAGCAGAAACAGATAGATCTTCAGTGTTCCCAGGTTCTATTATCTGCATTTGCCTGCGAGCTGAAATTAAGAGGTTGTGCGCACTGCTCAAGTCACACCACTCAAGTCACACCGCTAGTGAGTGGCAGCACCGGCAGGCTGTCCAGCTCCATCAGCCCGAGTGCAGCTCTGGTCACTAACTCCCTGACCCTGTTTGGCACAGCAGGAACCCTGAACCGGGCACTCAACAAGGCCTGCAAATCTCAGTCTGTCCACAGTCTGTTAAGCCACGTTGAACTAGGGAGTATAGCCAAGCCAACCCCTGGAGGAGCGGAAATCTGCACTCGAAGACAACTACTTCTCTCTCATGTAGGCCCACACGGATACTCTCCTGTGATTTAAAGACTTCAATATCCTATGCTCTGTAGACACAAGGGCAGGCAGAGCAGACAGAAATGGCAGGCGTTGCTGGGTCAGGCTACAGTCTGACCAATACCACTCCCAGCCCTTACACAGTCACCTCCTTATTTCAAACTCTGATCAACCTTAAGACCAACCTACCTGGTTTCCTTGCTTCTAGCCTCCCGCTCCTCACCCTGTATGAAGGTGAGCGTACAAAATTCTAAGTTCCTGATAAAAACTCTTAGTTCCCCACTGCCTATCAGAAAGCATAAATTCTGCAGGAGATGCGTATAAAATGCTACAATCTGTGTGCTTTCTGCCTCCATCTATAACCTCATCTTAGCCTATTCTTCAAGGACCGAAAATTCATTCATCTAAATATTCATGCAGCACCTACTATGTTCCAAATACCAATCTTGCTGAAACGTATTTGCCCCTTAAGTTAGAATTCTAGGCAAAAATAAAGCATTGTAAGAGGAAAGGGGGCAGATATATGGGAGGCTCATGTCTTACAGAGAGGTCAGGGAAGCCTCAAAGACAACTGGAATGGCCTTGAGAAAGTTGCCATTTACGGAGATGGAGAAGGCTCCTAGATCAAGAATGTGGCTTTAGATACGTTTATTATACTCATTCTTCAAGAGTGTTTATAATCCCATCTCCAGACCCTCTCCCTCCCTGGAGGTCAGGGGATGGAGCTGAAACTTCTCATTCTTAAATCCCATTTATTTAGTCTTTTTAGTGACTAGCCCCTATCCTCAAACCACCTAGGGGCCCCACCCTGAGCCACAGCCTGAGCAGAAATCCAGGCAGGGTTGGAAGAGGCTTGCTATGAATAACAGAAGATGCTACTATCAGTAAATTCTTTTTTTTTTTAAAGATTTTATTTATTTGACAAAGATCACAAGTAGGCAGAGAGAGAGAGAGAGAGAGGGAAGCAGGCTCCCTGCTGAGCAGAGAGCCCCATGTGGGGCTCAGTCCCAGGACCCTGGGATCATGACCCTAGCTGAAGGCAGAGGCTTAACCCACTGAGCCACCCAGGTGCCCCTCACTCAGTAAATTCTAAGGGATTGGGGAACTTTTTGCCAGAGACCAGGGACAAAGACCAAATATAGTATTATCCCACTGAGATGAAATCAGTTCTTGATGATTGCTCCTGAAGCCATGGGCAAAGAAAGTTTGTTTCTGTTTAAAATAAAGGTAATTGTATCATAAAAAAGTCATATACAAAAAGTTCACAGCGAATATCATTCTCAATGGGGAAAAACTGAGAGCTTTCTTCTAAGGTCAGGAACACAACAGGGAAGCCCACTTTCACCACTGTTGTTCAACACAGTACTGGAAGTCCTACCCTCAGCAATTAGACAACAAAAAGAAATAAAAGGCATCCGAATAGGCAAAGAAGTCAAACAGATGACAGGACACTCTACCTGGAAAATCCAAAAGACTCCACCCCAAAATTGCTAGAACTCATACTGGAATTCAGCAAAGTGTCAGGATACATAATCAATGCATAGAAATTAGTTGCATTTATATACACAAAGGAGAAAGAAGAAAAATTTAAGAGTTGATCCCATTTACAATTGCATCCAAAACCATAAGATACCAATGAATAAACCTAACCAAAGAGACAAAGGATCTGTACTCAGAAAACTATAGGTCACTCATGAAAGAAACTGAGGAAGACAAAGAAATGGAAAAACATTTCATACTCATGGATTGGAAGAACACTGTTGAAATATCTATGCTACCTAGAACAATCTACACATTAATGCAATCCCTATCAAAATACTATCAACTTTTTTCACAGAGCTGGAACAAATAATCCTTAAATTTGTATGGAACCAGAAAGGACCCCAAATAGCCAAAGGAATGTTGAAAAAGAAAAAAAACAGTGGAATCACAATTCTAGACTTCAAGCTCTATTACAACATTGTCATCATCAAGACAGCAAGGTAAATGGCACAAAAACAGACACATAGATCAATGGAACAGAATAGAGAACCCAGAAATGGACCCTCAACTCTACGGGTCAACTCACCTTCGACAAAGCAGGAAAGAGTATCCAATGGGAAAGACACAGTCTCTTCAACAAATGATGTTGGCAAGATTGGACAGCCACATGCAGAAGAGCGAAACTGGACCATTTCTTTACACCATACACAAAAAGAGACTCAAAATGGTTGAAAGACCCAAATGTGAGATAGAAATCCATCAAAATCCTAGAGGACAACACAGGCAGCAACCTGTGTGACTTTAGACACCAACTTCTTGCTAGACAGGTCTCCCAAGCCAAGGGAAACAAAGGCAAAAATGAACTATAGGACTTAATCAATATAAAAACTTTTGCACAGCAAAGGAAACAATCAACAAAACCAAAGACAATCAACAGAATGGGAGAAGATATCTGCAAATGTCTTATCAGATAAAGGGCTAGTATCCAAAATCTATAAAGAATTTATCAAACACCCAAAGAACAAATAATCCAATCAAGAAATTGGCAGAAGACAGGAACAGACATTTCTCCAAAGACGCCCAAATGGCCAACTCGAACATGAAAAAGTGCTCAATATCACTCATAAAACCACAATGAGATACTACCTCACACCAGCAGAATGGCTATAATTAACAAGACAGGAAACAAAAGATGTTGGCAAAGATGCAGAGAAAGGAGAGCCCTCCTACGCTGTTGGTGGGAATGCAAGCTATGGAGGTTCCTCAAAAAGTTGAAAATAGAACTACCCTATGACCCAGCAATTGCACTACTGGGTATTTACCCCAAAGATACATAGCAGCAATGTCTGTAACAGCTACACTGTTAAACTACAGAAAGAGTCCAGAGGCCCATGGACAGATAAATAGATATATACATACATATACATATATGCACACAAGTACATACACAATGGAATACCACTCAGCAATCAAAAAATGAAATCTTGCCATTTGCAACAATGTGGATGAAACTAGAGGGTATTATGCTAAGTGAAATAAGTCAATCAGAGAAAGCCAACTGTCATATGATCTCACTCATATGTGGAATTTAAGGAACAAAACAGGATCATAGAGGAAGGGAGGAAAAAATAAGACAAAATCAGAGAGGCAGACAACCGTAAGAGACTCTTTTTTTTTTTTTTAAGATTTTATTTATTTATTTGTCAGAGAGAGAGAGCGAGAGAGGGAGCACAGACAGAGTGGCAGGCAGAGGCAGAGGGAGAAGCAGGCTCCCCGCTGAGCAAGGAGCCCGATGTGGGACTCGATCCCAGAACGCTAGGATCATGACCTGAGCCGAAGGCAGCCGCTTAACCAACTGAGCCACCCAGGCGTCCCCCGTAAGAGACTCTTAATCACAGAAAACAAACTGAGGGTTGCTGGAGGGGAGTAGGGGGACAGGGTAACTGGGTGATGGACATTAAGGAGGGCACATGATGTAATGACACTAGGTATTATACAAGAGTGATGAATCACTGAACTCTACCTCTAAAACTAATAATATACTATATGTTAATTAACTGATGGAAATTATGGAAATTCATTAAAAAAAAGAAAGGTAATTACCAGGGAATGAATACACACACCTAACTTGATGATTTTCTCATAAAATACAGTATACCTACATTAGTAGGCTTTTCTTAGATTCTTATAAATTTGTTGTTGGAAGTAACAACTAAATTGTATCCTCTTCCAGGATTTGTGATTTAGTGGTAGAACCAGATTTTCCTTATCTTTGTATCTCAGAACCAAGCTTGTAAGAGATGCTCAAATATTTGGGGGATGAATGGGTATATGATATACAGCCCAATAACTGGGAATGAATAAGAAGGTAAAACAATGTCCAAGATTTCATGCATAACCTAAAAACAAGGAGTTGTTTTAGGTAAAGATTCTGAGCTTCTCTGTGAAACAAGATAAAAGGAGTAGAGTCGTGTATGTGAAACTGGAGCTCAGAAGCCTAGGTTGTACTGAAGTTCCCATGTATGTACCTTACCTACTGGAGTATAGTAAGGTCCTCACAAACATGAATTACGCTGGTTAAATTCTGGATACCATGAGCACCGCCACAGCATCTGAACATGAGTGCACTGAGTAATATAAAAGTTATCCATCTCAGGACACCTGGGTGGCTCAGTGGGTTAAAGCCTCTGCCTTCATCTCAGGTCATAATCTCGGTCCTGGGATCGAGTCCCACATTGGGCTCTCTGCTCAGCGGGGAGACTGCTTCTTCTCTCTCTGCCTGTCTCTCTGCCTACTTGTGATCTCTGTCAAATAAATAAATAAAATCTTAAAAAAAAAAAAGTTATCCATTTTGAGACAAACTTGGTTTGTACCACACTTAAGACTTATTTGTAATTTGTAATGGGTATTGAATAATTTGTACTGAGGAATCTTTCTTCGTTCTTCCTTCAAATATGAGGGCCTACTACATGGCAGGAACTACTCTAAAATCCAAGGACAGAGCAGTGAATTAGCCAAACAGGGTCCCTGTCTTCATGGAGCCCATACTCTAATGGGGGCAAAAACACATAAACAGCTCATTTCAGGGGCACCTGGCTGGCTCAGTGGGTTAAAGCCTCTGCTTTCGGCTCAGGTCATGATCCCAGGGTCCTGGGATCGAGCCCCACATCGGGCTCTCTGCTCCGCGGAGAGCCTGCTTCCTCCTCTCTCTCCCTGCCTGCCTCTCTGCCTACTTGTGATCTCTGTCTGTCAAATAAATAAATAAAATCTTAAAAAAAAAATTAAAAAAACAGCTCATTTCAGAAAGGGCTGAGTGCTCAGAAAACCAAGGGTCAGTTAGATAAAGAGTAACTGGATGAGTCGCCCTAGGTAGACAGGGCGGTTGATGTGAAACCTGACTGAAGAAGAACCAGTCACATGAAGAGCCAGAGGAAGACTGAGGGCAAGGGCCCTAGGGAAAGTACAAGGTTGGCCTGTTCGTGGAACGATGAGAGTAGTGAGGGGGCATGCAGAAGCAGGAGGGACTGTATCACTCAGATTCTTGTAGCCACAGTAAGGATCTAGATTGTATTTCAAGGGAAATGGAGCCACTAGAGGATAGGTGTTAAGCAGGTTTAAAAGACTGGTAAATGATCTAGCAGACCAAAGGAAACAAAAGTCTGGATGGCAGGAAATAAGGATAGCAACTGGAGCCAAAACCCATTTGAGAACTAGGGAAAGATCAGGATTCCAGGAAGGAAGAAGGATTGAGAAAGGAAGAAAAAGGGATTGGCTGAAAGTCTATTTACAAAACCGTCATGCAGGCAGCCAAGCTTATAACACCCAAAAATGAGAGGATTCTCCTCTGATAAGATGGAATAACACGGACATTTCCAGATAGAGGCCAACCTGTTGCCAGAATTGACACTGAGAATTCATGACCATCTTTTACTCCCTTATCCATAAATATGAATACAGAACAGAGCACTGGCCATTTGTAAAAATCTTCAATCACAGAGAGTCCAAAGCAAACAAACCATAAGAAAATACATGGAAGAAACAAAGCCAATTGCACAGGGAGAAGAAAAACACCTTATTAAAAACTACAGTGGACCCGGGCGCCTGGGTGGCTCAGTGGGTTAAAGCCTCTGCCTTCGGCTAAGGTCATGATCTCAGGGTCCTGGGATCGAGCCCCACATCAGGCTCTTTGCTCAGCAGGAGCCTGCTTCCTCCTCTCTCACTCTGCCTGCCTCTCTGCCTGCTGTGATCTCTGTCAAATAAATAAATAAAATCTATAAAAAAAAAAAAAACTACAGTGGACCCTTAAACAACACAGGTTTGAACTGTGTGGGTCCATTTACAGACAGAATTTCTTCAATAAATATAGTACAGTACTATAAATGTATCTTTTCTTCCTTATGATTTTCTTTTCCACTTTATTGCAAGAACACATTATTTAACAGATATACAAAATTTGTGTTAACTCTGTTCTCAATAAGGCTTCCAGTCAACAGAAGACTATTAGTAGTTAAGTTTTTAAGAAGTCAAAAGTTATCCATAGATTTTCAACTGTGCAGGGGTAGGGTGGTGGGGTTGGCATCCCAACCCCCACGTTGTTGAAAGGTCAACTGTATAACTAATATGGTTATAGAGACAACATATTACGTAATGCAAAACAGATGCTGGCAAAGCAATCAGAAAACAAGAAAGTTCTGAAATTAAAAACTGGATAAATAAAAACGTAAGAGAAGCTAAAACCCAAAACATATGCCAGAAGGGAGAGGAGACATAATAGAAGATAGAAGATAAACAGGTAATACTAGAGAAATCAGCTCATGAGGTCCAACCTTCAACTAACATAAGTTTTTTTTTAATTGAAAGGGCCCAGGAAAAGAGAAGGAAGAGAAATATACGAAGACATATCAGTATGATATTTCAGAATAACAATGACAGAAAAAACTACCGGAAAGCATCTAGAAAGAGAATCAAGTTAGAAACAGAAGGCATTAGATTTCTTAAAATCAGGTCCAGGAAGCGAGGTATCAGTGAAGTTATCATTTCTAAGTTCTGAATGAAAATTATCTACCACTTGAAACGTATTCAAATTATCAATCAAGTAGAGGTAGATTTTTCTAGAAACTTTGACATCAGTAAAAGACATCTGACATCAATGAGAGACATTTTCAGGTAAGCATTAGCTCAAAAATTCTCTCATGCATTCTCCCTCAGAAAGCTAACAGAAAATGTGCTCCTGCAAAACAAGATTATAAACTGAATAAGATGATGAAATGAGATCCAGAAAACAGGGTCTACAGCAGAGAAAGTGAAGGGCAGGCAGAGAAGGAAGGAGAGCTCTAGGATTGGGCAGGGGAATGGGACCAGGGAATCAACAAGGGACATATACAAAAAAGTAATACTAGGTAAATTAAAAAGGCAACTGTTAACTTCAAGAGAAATGAAGAACCATGTAAGAAATTAAGTGTAGTCATGTTACACTATTTGACCAGCAGGGAACTATTTATACAGTTAAAATATAAATCTTGGGGCACCTGGGTGGTACAGTTGGTTAAGTGTTCGATTCTCAAGCTCGTGATCTTAAGGTTGTGAGACAGTCTCACAAATGAGCTCCAAATGAGCATGGAGCCTGCTTAAGATTCTCTTTCCCTCTGCCCCTCCCCACCTCTTAAAAAAAAAAAAAAGAAGAAGGTAAAATTTTAACCTTGACCCTCCAGTGAATCACAAGTTGTCATTCTGTACAGCATGCAGGTAAAGAAGCGGGGACTCCACCATGGTTAATAAATAATGTCTAAAATTGCAAAATCAAGAACTAGCTGTGAATACATTATTTACGAATACGGAAGTAAATAGGTAGAGGAAACAGTGGAGTGGAGGGCTGAAGGGAAGTACTTTATGCCTTTGGTACTGTTAACTTTTGAAATTTTCTTTTGTTAAAAACATTTGAGAAAACCCGGTCTTATTACAAGAGTCCAACTAGTATAGAATATAGGTGAGGTTGGGTGGGGTGAGGTTCTGAGCTAAGGGCCAAGAAAGAATTCTTGGACATCTCTGATGCAAAAAGGTGGTTTTATTACAACACAGACAGGACCTGAGGGCAGAGGGAGTTGCACTGGGATTGTAAGGAGCAATTGTTGATATACTCTGGGTTGGGGGAGGTAAGGAAAAAAGGCAGGTTTTCAAAAGAACTTTCATATGCTAAAAAAGACCTACAAGATACCAGAGGCCTTGCCATTTTCAAGTTAAGCTTGTCTTCCCCTCTAGCAAGGTATTAACCCACACCCTTGGGTGCTGGTAACACCTAAGACAGGACGGGGGCAAAGGAGAAAACAGGTGACAGAAATCAAGAGTTCTGTTTGAGATGCTTTTTATATCTCCAAGTGGGGCTATCAAGAAAAAACGGTTGATACATGAGCCTGGGGTACTGGAGATGTCAAATTGAGTCACTAGTTACAGTTAATATTTAAATCTCCAGAGCTGGATAAGATACCATGGGGAGAGAACAGAAATAAAGGGAATAGAAATATGTATTTGTATTATAATGTTACAGAAATACAATGGAAAATAACTATATCTCATGGAATAAGAGCAAGTACTAGTCCATAAAATTTTTATTTCAGACAGAAAGATGATAGCTACATTGATAGATGTATAAATAAACAGATATATGTAATTTGTATACTTAAGAATGTACTGGGAAAAATGTATTTCCTATCAAAGACTGTGGTCCAAAAACATTTAATGAAACATTCTAGTGAAGGGCACCTATGTGGCTCATTTGGTTAAGCGTCCGACTTTTGGCTCAGGTCTTGATCTCAGGGTCACGGGATCAAACCCCATGTTGGGCTCCATGCTCAGTGTTGTCTGCTTCTCTCCCTCCCCTCTCACTTTCTCTCAAATTTTTTTTTAAATAAATAAATTCAAAGGGATGAGAAGCCAGGAAAAGATAAACAATTAAGCACTATGGGACTAAGGTTTTATTAGTAATAAATGACCTTTTCCCAACCAAATGTAGCTCCCTCAAGGTCCTGGAAATCTTGCCTCCAAAATTCCTTAGAGACTTACCTATCCCTAACCCCTCCCAACTTCAAAGTATATAATGGAGCACTCTTCCTGTTCCCGTGCTTTAATAAAATCACCTTTTTGCATCAAAGACATCTCAAGAATTCTTTCTTGGCTATTGGCTTCGAATACTAATGTCTTTCCTACATCAGGAAGGTACTATGAAAACACAGTGTACAAAAGCCAAGAGAAATACTTCATAGAAGGAATGTTCACCTGTACAGAATGAGTATGAGAGGTTAAATACAATTAGGACTAAGTGACCACAGACTTGGTAATACCGAAGCCATTTGTTACTGACCTTGACAAGGGCCACTTCAGTGAATGGTAAAAGTGGAAAGCATTTTAGCATGGATGAGAGGCAAGAAAGTACACACAACCAATACACACAAGAGAAAGAAAACCTCCCGAGAAACCTGAAATTTGGAAGTCAGCACTCACTGTGTCAAAGAGCCAGTCAGTTCTACAATAAAGTAGGTAATGAGTTTCTCCGGGCAGGCCTGCGTCACTGGTTTCTAATCTCCAACCTGACTGTATTTGGACAGGGCTTTTAGAGAGTTAACTACGGTTAAAAGAATTCATAAGGGTGAGGCCCTAATCCAATATGACTGGCACTCTTTTTAGAAAAGATTGGGGCACAGGCACACAGAAGAAAGACTACATGAGGACACAAGGTGAAGACAGTCATCTTCAAGCCAAGGAGAGGCCTCAGAAGAAATCAACCCTGTGACACCTTGCTTGATCTTGGACTTCTTGCCTCTAGAACTGTGGGGACTTACATTTCTGTTGCTTGTATTTTGTTACGGCATCCTCACAAACTAGTACAATGCCCAAGATTCTCCAGTCTAAATTCTAGTTGGAGCCTTCCCTCCCCTCCCCAAGCCCCAGGTCCAACCCAGTCAAAACATGAAACTACTCCATCATTAGCTCTCCCAACAAAACAGTGCTTGAATTACTTTCTTCATAAAGCTATTAGCTCTGGACCACTCCAATCAAAATAAAATGTGTTTTACTTACCACACCTCACCTCTCATTCCACAATATTTTCTGAAACCAAAGGCAAGGCATTTTTAGAAAAATGAGTAAAATCAAAGTTAACCAGCTATTGGGAGCTGAGACAACAAATAAGATGTTGAGTAGCAACGGGGAATCTGGGTGCCCCCCAAGACAGATCCGGCAAATATTCCATACAAGGTTCTGTATGGTCTACATGCCACACAGATCCCCACCTCGAAGCAGCTCGCATCCTCCTTCCTCACAGGCAAACAAATCACACAGATCTGGTTTTCCTTACTTCCAGCATCTTGCGTATCTACAATTAGCCCCAAATCCTGCCGTCACAAGCAGGAAACCGAGAAAGGCGTTCAATTGTTTTACCATCAGAAAAGAAAGACTGTTAACTCTGGTTCCTTCCTATGGCAAGAAAATTAAAAATACACATACAAGTATGTAAACACAAATATATATAATAAAATGCAACTGTAAATACAAATATATATAAAATGCTTTTGCGTAAGTGCACACATCTTTTCCAAACACAGCTGATACTGGGCAGTTAGTATATTAACCATGAAATGAATAAGCCCTATAGTATTTGCTTTTATTTCTGACAAATTATTGCATCGAAGGCTGAACTAGCCTTCAATACATGCTGGAATTATGAAAAATGAAACTCACTGACACTGGGTTCTCAATACTTCCCAATTTTCACAATCCCCCAGTCACTCTAAGGGACTTGTGGTTATCAGTTACTGTATATAAAAAAAATCAAGAAGATCTAAAATTGTGCTAATATTACCCTGAAAAGGTTTTACATCCTCCCATCCCGAGAAAGAAAAAAAAAAAAAAAAATCACAGCAAACAAAATAGCACCATTATTACAAAACAGAGTTAGGTTACCTGACCCTGGAAGTTTAATATAGGCGGTGTTTTTTAAATTCTGCCTTGCCTCGACATTTCTGCCTGGAATTCAGTTTAAGCCTGAACTCGAAGTAAACGATTTCCCGGGCGCTTCCAGCCCAACTCTGTCCCTACCCCTGATTAAATGAAGGAAGGGAAACCTCTCATTACCATCAGGGTCAGAACCTCTGAAAAAGGAAAAGGAGTGACCAATCACTTCACCTTCGAAAACAGGCCAAGGTTAAAATCTGGGCAGCCAGTGTTAAGAACGGCAATCAAGGGCAGACGCTGCCCGTGAAGCAGTCTCTGGTTTAACCCCGAGTCAGGATGCCCAGCCATGGATCCCGCTCCTTCCCCCTCCCAGGATGCCGGCGGGCCTCTCCTGGGGAAGGGACGCGTCTCCCCCGGCTCAGTCCTTAGAGCTAGGTGGACAGCAGACGATTTTAAGACACTTGTCCGTCCACGCCATTAAAACCAAAAACAAAACACAGAACAAGTGAGCATCCGAGTCGCGCTGGCGTGTGTGCTAGCGTGTGGAAGTGCCCCGCGGCGGATGCCCCACTCACCGCACACCATCAGCAGCAGCACGATCACCAGCGTGGCCACGAACACCACCAGGGTCAGCCCGATGTTGTGCCACATCTTGGGGGGAGGACGGCGGTCGGCGCGGGGTTGCCGAGCGGCGGGCGCGGGCGGGCCGGTGGCGCGTGCTGGGCTTCAGCGGGGGGCGCAGGGGGCTGCTGGGCCGCAAGGGCGGCGGGCGCCCCCTCGGCAGCGCCCCCAGGGGGCGGGACGGGGGCGGCGCGGGGGCGGTGCGGGGCGGAGGGGGCCCTCTTTCGCTCCCCCGCCCGCGGAGCGCGCGGCCAGGCGCGACGCAGGGCGCCCCTACCCCCTCATCGCTCCGGGGAGCCGGGGACGCGTAGCCCGAAGACCCCGGCGACAGCCGGATGTGCTTCCATGGCGGACGCCGCGCGCCCGTGGACGGGAGAGAGGGCGAGCACAGGAACGCGCGGCGGCCACACGGCCCTCGTCGCCGTCCGCCCGGGGCGGATGAGGACTGGAGGTGGGAGGCCCCTCAGCTCCCTGAGACAGCGGCTAACGACTCCGGCGGTGGCCGCCGCAGTTTCTCGACCCCAGTCCCCTCCCCCAGCAGTAGCTCAGCACCGAGCACGCCCACCGCTCTCCTCCTCCGCGGCGCGGGGCCGGCTGGGAGATGAAGTGCAAAGCCCAGTGAAGACTATTGGAGGCCGCCCAGCCGGGACTACAACTCCCACAATGCACCGCCAAGTTGGACGCTTTGCTTCTCCCTCCCTGTGCCTTTGGTTTTTCTGGAGCCACAACCTCTGTCTACTGACTGCGGTTTGGTATTCTCGGAACCCGCGTTAATTGGCTGACTCTGCTGCGCTGTGAGAAAGCGCCAGAGTGATTGCGACCATCAACCCGCACATGTAGTCGTTTTGTTCCGCGATCGACGATGCACCAAGAGGGAAGAAGAGGGGAGGCAGCTGCCTGGAAAACTGGTTGCATGTGAACCTAGCCTATTGCTGGGGGTGCATGTTGGAAACTCGGGCTTTTGAGGAAATACTCACCTCCGTGCCAAAAAGGCGAGCCAGAGGCACGGAGTATCCCTTTTCCTCCCCTGACAGATGTTGGTCTGTGTTTTCATGAGTAATACATTTCAGAAATGACACGCGAGGGACTTAAATACATCTGCTTAGCCCTTAATTCACCTGAGTTGTAAATTCAGTTCAGGGACTTATTTGAAACCAAGCTGCCCATGACCCAGAGCTGAGGATTCTGCCCCATTGGCTTGAACAAATCACTGTGAAACAAGACAATTTAAATACTCTCAAGTACTCTATCTCTACCTGCAATCAAAACTCTTCAATTCCGCCAGATTATATTCTTTCGTTAAAGATGTGCCCCAAGAAGAGAGGATAAATGTGTAGCAAGGTACCGTAATAGCCTTCCCGTTCTCCTATGTCTCCGTTGCTACCTGAAGTACCTTTCTGTTCTTCTGCAAATTCCTTTCATTTGTTCTCTGTCTCCAAAAACAAGCCAACCAAATCTGAGCAGGAATGTCTTGATTTCACAAATATATCTTGGCCGTAACCCAGCTGCCCCACTGTAAGTTGTATTTCCTAAGCAGCATTATGAGTAAATACTGTGTATGAAAATACATTAAGGGATAATGACTGCAGAAGATTTAATACAGGATTCCTATGAAGAGAATGAATCCAGTGCAGTTATGAAATATTGATCAAAAAAGTCAATTCTGTTGCATAAATGAAACACATTTTATTAAAGCCCAATTGAATAGTTGAAAATAACACAACAGCAGGAATAATTTATTTTAAAGCTTTTTATCTTCCCTTCCATTCCCATGTATTGAGTATGTAATAGAGGCCTGTGTTCTAAATACTAGGGATACAGCAGTGAATGAGACAAAGGTGTTTATACCCAAGATGCTTATACTGGAAGATAGGATAAGCATAAATAGGGAAATCTCTAACCGCTCATTCCTGTTATGAAAACAAGCGGGAGGGGTGCCTGGGTGGCTCTGAGGGTTGAGCCTCTGCCTTAAGCTCAGGTCTTGATCTCTGGGTCCTGGGATCGAGCCCAGCATCGGAGTGTCTGCTTGGCAGGCGGCCTGCTAACCCCTCTTTCTCTGCCTGCCTACTTGTGATCTCTCTCTCTCTGTGTGTCAAATAAATAAATAAAAACTTTAAAAAAAAAAAGAAAGAAAGAAAAGAAAACAAGCAGGAGAGCAGGATTTAAAAAGGGGGGGATGTTATTTTATATTGGGGGGATCAGAGAAGGCCTATTTAAGTAAGTGACATTTAATCTGAGACCTAAAGGGGCCATCCATGGAAATACCTAGAGCAAGAGTGTACCAGGTAACAGGAGCAGCTAGAGCAAAAGGCACAAGGAGCAAACAAACAGCCATTCCTCTAGGCCTTGGTAGTGTTTCTTAACATTTCAGAGCACCTAGGGAGATTTAAAAATTATAAATGGCCAGAGCAAATGACTCAGATTCTCTAGAGGTCAGTCCCAAGCACACACTTTTTTTAAAAAAGCTCCCAAGTGGTTCTAGTGTGCACCCGTGGTTAACCACTGCTCTAAGTCGAAGGTCTCTGGACCAGCAGCATTAGGATCCCCTGGGAACCTGCTAGAAATGCGAGTTCTCAGGACTTACCCAGACCTATTGAATCCAAAACTCTGGGGTAATCTCAGGGAAGGAAGGAAGGAAGGAAGGGAGGGAGGAAAGAAAGAAAGAAAGAAAGAGAGAGAGAGAGAGAGAGAGAGAAAGAAAGAAAGAAAGAAAGAAAGAAAGAAAGAAAGAAAGAAAGAAAAGGAAAGGGAAAGAAAGGAAAGGAAAAAAGGAAAGAAAAGATATGTTGGATTAGGGTAGTAATCAATGGAATAGTGTCAAGTGGAAAGATTTGGGGTATGTCCTGGAAGGAGAATCCTATCAGGATTAGCTGATAGACTAGGTGTGAAAACAGGTGAGGAGAAGAAATAAAAAATGACTTCCAGGTTTGTAGCCTGAGCTTCTAGGGGAATGGCTCTGCCCTATCTTGAAGTGGGAAAGACAATGCAATCATCTCCCTAGAATGCTTTATGAACTTCTCTCTTTACAAACAATCCTTTGCTGTCCAGGTGAAGAATGTGATGACTGTGGTGAAGTCCCATAACCAAGAACAAAAGTCTTTTAATTCTCAGAAGTCCAAGGGCTTTTCCACTAAACCCTGCTGCCATATGTCTCATCATTTGCTATATGAGCACAAATCATGTTTCCAAGGATAAATTCTGTAAGGATTTTCAAGGGTAAGGTCTTGAAATTACTCTCAAGCTATGATTATTTCTTGAGTCTACTTACTATTCTCATCCCTGTATAAAATGCTCCACCGCCCTTCTTTCTGACCTCAAGCCTACTAATCCTTCAATGTCTGTCCAGTTTCCTCCTCAGTAAGACCTGCCATATTCCTATTCATTTGTCTGTCCAGCCCCTCTAAGCCAATGGCTCCTGGCCTTACCTGTACATGGGAAGCTTTAAAAGCAGATTCTCAGGTTTCATGCCAGACATGTGAAAGGTGGGCAGGAGGATATAGAGAGTTTCTAACTGTTTAATACTCTCTAGGTTTTTAGAAGCATTAGTTCAAACTATACTTAGAAATTAATTAGGTACCTATCTTATGACATTCCTTGGATTATTTTATGTCATTTATATTTCACGCATACATATATATCATTTAATATATATATACACATACACACATTATATATATATACACACATATACACACACACACAGGATCTAACTCTTAGAGGAGAGCATTTACTCCTCCCCTGCTCCTTCCTTCCGTAAGGGAGGAAACTCAATTGGTAATGTCTAGACTCTCTGTGCTCTTTTATTCCCTGTGTCCTTGGTCTGGGGAGGAGTAACTTATCTAATTAGTATGTTTAGGAAAAATAAAGTGGGCTTGCTGAACTTGTCTCCTCCCACACTCCTCTTGGGTGTGAGCTGCCCTAAGCCTGTCTGTGTAGGCTTTCAGCATAGGGAGGGCCCCACTAGTTCAGCATTGCCTCAACTTAGGGTTTAATTAGCAGGCCTGACTCGCTCTCACATTATTATATGTTCTCTGACCTAGTCTTTATTATTAATAAAGGTGACATTTGGCCTCCATGTGTCTTACTGTTTGTTTTTTTTTAATTTCTCAACTGAGCAACATTATTCATGGTTCCCTTTTAGCAATTCCAGATAATTAAGATAATTAAGGGAAGAAGGCTTGCATTCAGCATTTATGTAGTACCATATAGTAAGTGCTAGTCAGATATTTAGTGGTCGAAATATTTGATCTCTAAAGCCTGGAAATAGCCCTGAATTTTATTCATTTGATCTCTAAGTATTATGGGAAGAATTATGCTACATGTATTTACTGGTTACAAAGGAACTAAGAGATGAGATTCCTGCCCTCAAGGAAAACCCAGTCCTAAGGTAAGTTTTTAGCAAATACTACTTTGTACCAGGCACTGTATTTGCCAGTAGCAATACAAAATAGATCAGATACGCTCTCTTACATAAAAGAACTCAAACTGGCTCAGCCTTTTTCAACATTGACCCTTCCGAGCTCCATAAAAACAGTTGAATAAGTCATGATCAGTACTTTAAAAAGTAGAATAGAAAAAAAGATATCACTGTGTATTATAAGTACTAGGGGCAAGCGCTACTCATGAAATTTGTTTTAGTTATCTATGTATGTATGTGTGTGTGTGAATTGAATTACAATGCAAAATATATTCTCTATAAGTTTTAGTTTTACAAAGTTGAAGACCTACTGTCTAGCAGAGGAAGCCAGACATGCATATAAGTGACTATATTGAATATTATTGTAGTTGTAAACAGGCATTTTATAGATGAGATCAAGTCTCAGGGAATCTAAAAATTTGGGAGGAGGTAATGGGTAGAGCTGACATTCAAACCCAGATCAGTCCGATTTAAAAGAAAATTTTATTTCCATTGGACCACAAGACTGATGGTGACATCAGGCTAGTTCATAGGAAAAGGGGGAGATATGGGAAGAAACATGAGCAAAGTCTTGAAGTCATTATAATATATTTTGTGAGTACATATAAGGGTGGGTCAGGATCCTTAAGATTCCATGGACAATATACAATTCCTTTCAGTTCTAATGAACTTGGAGTGGAGGTATAATATGGTGGTCGAGAACTCCTATTCTGTAATTAGACTCTGTATATAAAACCTGACTTGGTTGAATTCATCTCTCTAAAAGTTTAAACCACTACCACATTTGTAAACATTTATAAAATAGGCATACTAACAGTCCCTTCTTTGGAGGGTTGTTTTGAGAATTTAACGAGATGCTATAAAGAGTTTGCTTAGCATAGTACTCTGCCCTTAGGAGGTCTTCAACAAAAGTTAGGTATTAATTTTAATAACCCAGTGTATTCTAATATAATGGAAGGAACTGGATTACAGAACTGGTTTCATTCTGTTCATTTTTACTTACTTTGGAAAACAGTCTGTTAGAGTTTCACCAGAGAAGTAGAACCACCATGTCCGGTATGGAATAAGGGAATTACTCTAAGAATTAAGGGCAGTTGAGTGAGTGGTGGACCGTCTATGCAGGCAGTTGCCTCCATGTCTAGTGTTGATTCTACAGTTGCTAGACTGGCAGATGAGAAGGAAAGTTGGATATGAAAGAGAGCAAAGGGCAAACTAGCACCAATGAGCACAACTGGTACCCAGAAAGACTAACTAGAACCCACGTCTGACTCTCCCTGTCACCATCATCGAACCACAAGTGGCGGTAGGAGAAGCTGGCGCCCCTCATTATGGATCCACACAAGCTCTCGGTCTGGGACAGAAAAGGACATTGCTAGGAGCCAGAGTGTCTGGGTGTCCAGGGGCTGCCATGACAAAGTACCACAAACTGGGGGACTCAAACCCTGGGAAATGTATTCTCTCACAGTTCTGGAGGCTGGAAGTCTGAAGCCAAGGTGCTGGCAGGGCCACAGTCCCTCCAAAGACTCTAGGGAAGAATCCTTCCTCACTTCCGGCATTGGCTGGCCAGCCTGGGCTTTCCCCAGCTTGTAGCTACATCACTGGAATCTCTGCCTGTCTTTCAGGGAGGCTTTCTTCCTACGTGTCTGTCTCTCCTGTGTCTTCAGGTGGCTTTCTTATAGTCATTGAGTGTAGGGTGTCATCTTGAAGGGCTTCATCTGAATATACATTTGAATTTACAATATGATTATCATCTGAATATACAATATGATTACATTTGCAAAGACCCTATTTCCCAATAAGGTCACATTCTGAGATTCCAGGTGGACTTGAATTTGAGGAGGGGGAGGGGACGACACCATTCAGCTCAGCAGCCCAGGAACTGGGGTTGGATGTTTCTCCATGACAACAGGTGGGGTAACGAACAGCAGGTCAGACCCAGTGTGCCTGGCACCTCCCGCCATCCATTAAAACATTTTTTGAAAATTGGCAGCTGCTTCATTTCTGCCTCCCAAATAGCATCCAAAATGTCTCTGTTGGCGAACAGTGATCCAGAAACATAGTGGACAGGAAATTCTGGGGAATCCCAGCTTAGCTAAATTGACATAGTACAAAGTCACAACTCAGTAAGTCATTGAGGACTTTTTTTTTTTTTTTGAACAGGGAAATAATGGAAATGTTTCAAATACATTTATCTGGGACACCCGGGTGGCTCAGTCAGTTTAGTGTCTGCCTTTGGCTCAGGTCACAATCCCAGGGTCTTGGGATCAAGTCCCGGAATCAGGCTTCCTACTCAGCAGGGAGCCTGCTGCTCCCCCTGCTTGTGCAAAATCTCTCTCTCTGACAAATAAAGAAATAAAATCTTAAAAAAAAAAAACTGATCTGGGGGTGCCTGGGTGGTTTAGTTGGTTAAGCGTTTGACTCTGGGTTTCAGGTCAGGTCATGATCTCTTGTCAGCTCCGCACTCGGTAAGGATTGGGTTTGAAGATTCTCTCCCTCTGCTCCTCCCCCCACTTGTTCTCTTGTGCTCTCGCTCTCTCTCTCAAATAAATAAATCGGGGGTAAAGGGGATTGAAGATGTTAAGAGATCATGGGCATTACCTAGGAGACCCTAAACAGTTTTTGATCGTGCTTTTGGTAATGGTATATGAGAGAAAGAGGGCCAACCCTCTGGCAGAATACAACTTAAAAATCTGAATTGAGAAAAACACTAAATGTCAAAAAAAAAAAAAAAACAAAACCTGATAAGATAATGAAGAATGACCAGTCCAAGATCAGAGAAGAGACAGACTTGGAAACCCAGAATCGAGCACTAGCATTTAAGGGCTCCTTTACCCAGAGGTGCCTCCAGACAGGACCTCTGGAGAGAATGACAAGTCCTGAAGAGAATGCTGAGTGGCTGGGGCCACCACTCTGGGTGGGCAAAGCTGGAGTCCCCGGCTCAGGGCGCTGGAAGACTATTAAGCCCATGGAGCTGAGACACCAGAAAGTCACACCACAGGAGTAAGGGGGGAACCAAAAATAGATAGGCAGCCAGCCTGGGTCAACTTTGCCTGATCTGGCTGACCCAGAAAAGTTCAAATCCTGAAATGGGATTAGAGAAACCCCCAAGGCCTGGCAGAAACAAATTAAGAAACTCAACATTCTTGGACTCAAATTATTTTTACAAATAACTTTTCAAACACAACTTCCAAAGCATACTCAAACTATTTCCCCCCTTTTATGGCTTACCTTTTATTTTTCTTTTTTAAGATTTTATTTATTTGACACAGAGAGATAACAAGAGAGGGAACACAAGCATGGGGAGAGGAAGAGGGAGAAGCAGGCTTCCCACCAAGCAGTGAGCCCGACGTGGAGTTTGATCCCAGGACACTGGGATCATGACCTGAGCCAAAGGCAGATGCTTAACCACTGAACCACTCAGGCACCCCACCATTATTAGTTAAAAAAAAAAGGGATGCCTGGGTGGCTCAGTTGGTTAAGCGGCTGCCTTCGGCTCAGGTCATGATCCCAGCATCCTGGGATCGAGTCTTGCTCGGCAGGGAGCCTGCTTCTCTCTCTGCCTCTGCCTGCCACTCTATCTGCCTGTGCTCAGTCTCTCTCTTTCTGACAAATAAATAAATAAAATCTTTAAAAAAAAAAATAGCTCTCCTTTAATACATGCGTATTTGCTTCCAAAGAGAGATAAAATAAAATAGGTAGGTGTTAAACATTTTATGTCTAATGGCTAGAAAACATTTTAGTATCACTGTTTCATTTTCTAGGGCCACCGTAACACAGTACCATAAACTGGGTAGCTTAAGATGTCAGAACTGCATTTTCTTACAGTTCTGAAAGTCAGAAGTGCCAAATCAACGCATTGGCTGGGCCATGCGCCCTCAGAAGCCTCTAGAGGAGAGTCCTTCCTTGCCTCTTCCAGCCCTGGGCACACATTAGCTTGAGGCAGCATAGATCTAATCTCTGCCAACTCATCACATGGCTGTTTTCCCTCTGTGCCTCTGCCTTCTCTTGTAAGGACTTGTCATTAATTTAACTGATGTTTATCTTCAACAACCTTTTTTCCAAATAAAATCACTATGAGGGACTAGAGGTGAGGATTTCAAATGATGTATTTGTGGGACACAAATGATGTATTTGTGGGACACAAAAAATACCCCCTTAACGATCACCAAACAGTCCTCATTGCTACAAAAAATCTTTTGAAAATGGTTAATGCTTTGAGACTCAGCAGCTCCATGATCTAAGTTCATTGTATCTTATATTTAATTTCAAGTTTGTCATAATTGTAAAAGATGCCTCAAAAAAGATCCAAATGAAAGCAGAGCATCTCAGCCTGACTTTCTGAATTGTGATCCACATTTGTCAGTCCCATCTACTTGGCATACAAAGATTTTCATAAATATTCAGTTAGCAAATTTTCATCTTTCCTATGTTCATTGTTCTTGAACCTTCATTGGAAGATGTTGCATTTTTATCATTTTTACAAGTAAGTAAAAAAACCCATGAGGACTCTTTGTTTGGAAAATTTTGGACAAGTGAAAAAATTCTGGTTTCAATTCTGTATGTGACACAACTGTGTAGTTTTTGACAATTAAGTCATATAATGGTGGACATGTTTTCAAAATGTCATCTCCATAGGGTGCATTTCTTTTAAAAGTAACTACTTTCTCTTTTATTAAGATATCCTCTTTATCTTGAGGTAATAGATTAAATGTGGTTATTTTTCCAAACCGTCAGCTACGTACTATGTTATAGAAAGCTAGTTTATCATTTCATTGCAGAAAAGACCAGCAAACTTGGTATAGTTGGCTTCTGGGATGGACACTGATCTACCACCCCAATTCACACCTCTCAGTGTCATACACTGTGGCTCCAGCTGTAGAGCTGCCGTGGCCACATCCAAGGACTGATCTGCACAGGAACACAAAGATCTGGCCATCTGAGCACAAGTCAAGACAGCTCCAGAGCTCCCATGAGGTCAGCCGCAGAGTCACCGGCCTGCAGTGACTTCTCCCTCTGACGGCTCCTGCCACTTTCTTTTCTGCCTTCTACTCTGGTTGAAACCAAGGGCACAGCCTTCATAATCATCCTACTGGCTGTGTCTCAAGGTTTCCTTCCCAGGAACCCAACCTGGACACCATCATTTAAAAGGGAAAAAAAATTGCTTAATACTTCATGAAGGAAAAAAACAGAAAACTCCTGTGTGGTACAAAATATTTGCTGGCCATTTTGGTGATGACATATTATTTTAAAGTCTTGCTTTTTACAAAAATTAAGCCTGTAGAAAACCACTCCTAGCAAGGAAACAGCAGTGCATAGAGATACACTGAGAGTGGAACCCCTGATACGCCCTCAGGATACTGGCTGTTACTCTATTTGTATTGGTTACTATTAGTATTAGTTGTTACTCTATTATATATATAGCATAAGGACAAGTGAGGCCCTTGGGGTCAATCCCTATAGTAAATATTACCTCTTTTTAAAAAATATTTATTTATTTGAGAGAGACAGAAAGAGAGAGAGTGAAGTAGGGAGGGGCAAAGGGAGAAAGAGAGAGAAACTCAAGCAGACTACTTGCTCATTGTGGAGACTGATGTGGGGCTCAGTTTTATGACTGTGAGATCATGACCTGAGCTGAAACCAAGAATTGGGCACCCAACCAGCTGCGCCACCCAGGCACCATGCTTACTCTCTTTTTAAGATAAAAATATGTACCTTCTTTTATTTTCTTGTTATGTTTTCAGCATATTTTTTCCCATCCTACTCATCTGAGCAAAAAACCACAAGAACTGAATGTAGGGCATAGCAAAGGATGGGCCGAAGGGGCCCAACACTAGGGAGACAGGATCCATGAGTTGTCTATGCTCCTGAGGACACAGAAAGAGCCATTGGTAACTTCCAGATTGTTAGCCCAAGTGACTGAATGGAAGTCAGCATCCTGAACAGAAATCTTTGACTTGGGGAACAAGGGAACATTTGCCATGCTGGCTTTGGAGCATGATGGTGGGACCTCTGGATAAAGATGTTCAGCCAGAAGATCTCCAGGGGTGTCTGGAGGTTGTTCATGGGAGCAGTCAGGCCTTGTTGGAAATGTGAAAGCTAGAGGAGGCATGAAAGTCTGAGAAGAGAAGAAAAGGGGACAGGGGAAGAAATCTTGAGAAAAAAAAGAGAAAAGTTTGGGGGGGGGAGATTAGGCCCACCAGTGGAGTTAAGGATATGCTGGAAAGACCTTAGTTCCTATAGGGCTTCCAAGCATGTTATCTGCAAATAGGCCACTTTGGCATATTGATATTTTGAATTAAAGGCACATGAAAAAAAAGCATGTACAGGGGAAGCCTTCAGATCTTCCTTTTTCTTTATGAAAGCAGAAGAGAAAATTCCCATGCAAAAGGATGCCTTCCCTATACCAGGAGGAAGGAAGCCATTCCTCCTATCACCAGAGAAGAGAGTTGAGGTCAAGAGAAATCTGAACAAACAAACGTGATTCAATGAAGCCTGATCTTCTAGACACTTCTCCACCATCAACTGCCTGGCCCCAAACCCTTTGTCTTGTCACGTTTTTACAACTGACTGCTTTCTGTCCACACTGTAAGCTTGGACCCTAACTGCTGCTTGGGTTCTTCCTCTTTCTCACAAAGGCTCCCATGCACATGTGAAATTACTAAACAAAATTTGTATGCTTTCCTCCTGTTAAACTGTTTTATGTCAGTTTAGTCCTTAGGCCTATCTGGAGACCCTAAGAGAGCAGAGGAGAAATTTCACCTCACCTACAAGCCTCAAGGTGACCTCAAGAAAGCTGCAGAGGTGTGGCTGTGGACTAATGAAGTCCAAGGCCAGGGCACATGGGGAAGGAAAGGAGAGGATGAGTTCAAGAGATATCACTAAGAAGGGAGAACTATGTGAGTTAAAGGAGTGAGGAACCCGGGAGAGGAAAAGAGTTCAAATTTTCCCTCTAGACATTACTTGGAAAAATATCTTCATTTCAGATACACTGTCCCCTACTCTCATCCTGACCTCCTGGAAATCCATGTAAGTATGGCTGAATTTTTAGAAGTGGGTGAAGTTATAGTTAGGCACTGAACACACCCCAGCTTCTCTATGGCAACTAACACAGCTAACTATAGGAACAGATTTTTATCTATGCAGATAGCAGCAACTGTCACAAGCAAGAACGTGCTACGGCTGATGCTCATTTCCTTCCTTGGTCTAATCATGACAAATAGAATATTTGGCTTTATAGATTACCAGATTAAAAGATTATATTGTGGGAGTCTGGGTGCCTCAGTGGGTTAAGCATCTGGCTTTGGCTCAGGTGATGATCCCAGGGTTCTGGGATCGAGTCCCGCATAGGTCTCCCTGCTCTAGTTCATCTCCCTATTCATTCCCACCTCCTCTCTCCCTTTCTCTACTTTCGACCTCTCTCAACCCGAGCAAAACATTAATTTTGCCCTTTCTGCTCTTAGAATTGTGTGTCTAAATGTATTTTTGCATATACATATATCCCTCTTGGTATGAATCTACAGTAGATTTAATAAAAATTTATTAAGGGGTCTAGTGAAATGGATAATGAAGTTTCACTTTAAAATGCATTTATCAAATTTGGCTGAATGATCCAATAAATATGGGGAAGAAATCCAAAGATGCGGAGGATATCATTCCTTTCATTTTTTATAGTTTCGTGGAGAGAGAAGTGTGAAATGTGTTGTGTAGAAATGCAGATCCTATGTTACGGAAGTAGAAGGAGAAATCCTTCTGAGAAACTCAGAGAAAATTTCCCCCAAAGAGGTGGTTTTTTCCTGGTCTTTTAAGAACGATTGGCATTTCGGGGTGCCTGGCTGGCTCAGTCAGTAGAGCAGGTGGCTCTTGATCATGAGTTGGAGCCAAAGTTGGGTGTAGAGATTACTTAAATAAACTTTTTTTTTAATTTTTTTAAATGTACTTATTTGTCAGAGAGAGAAGGAGAGAGAGAGAGAGAGAGAGAGAGAAAGAGCACAGGCAGAGTGGCAGGCAGAGGCAGAGGGAGAAGCAGGCTCCCCACCGAGCAAGGAGCCCGATGTGGGACTCGATCCCAGGACGCTGGGATCATGACCTGAGCCGAAGGCAGCCGCTTAACCAACTGAACCACCCAGGCGTCCCTACTTAAATAAACTTTTAAAAATTATTGGCACGTCTATAGGTGGAGAAAGGAGAGGGGAAAAGAAGAATGGGCATTTCAAATGAGCATAGGGGGTCTTCTCGGGGAACAATAAATAACCATAGAACCCATTGAAAGGTGTGATTGGAAAAACAGACAGTGCCTAGTATGGAGAACTCTCATGTCATGCTCAGGCACCAGGTTCAATTTTAGAGTCTAAGGGAGATAAGTCTCATTATATCCAGTGTTATTACCCAACAGGAATAATTTCATTTTGCGACACAGAGCTGATGGTGTCCTGCTGATAGCATCTACCCTACCCCCACCAACCCCCATTCACCAGCCTCCAGCATTCTTAAGTCCAAGCAAAACTCCCTCCCATGACCCACAAACCCTTGATCTGACCCTACGTCCCGTTCCTCCCCTCTCTCCCTTGATCTCTTTACTGGAACCTTATTGTCTTTCACTCCTACAGTCAGTCAGGCTCCCTCTGAACATGGAGTGTTACACCTGTTGCTTGCCATTCCTGGAATGCTCTTCCACCTCCTGCCCACCCCACTCCTCCGCTGGTCTGGTCGGCACCAGCCCATTGGCTTCTGTTCATCTCAGCTCAGTCATGGCTCTGTGACTTAATACATTGTCTGTTGGCTCTCCCCGCATAGTCACAGGGAACTGTATCCTTTGAAATCACATGTTATAGTCCATAATTAAAACTCATCTATCTCTTCATTTGTTGGAAAGTCAGCTCTGCAATAAGATTATAAACTCTCAGAAGACAGATTTAACAACCCTTTCACTGAAAATGGAACTCCTGCCCTTAGCTCTGTGCCTGTCCCATAGTCTGTTGAATGACTAATTGGGAATGGCATAATTTGTAGTGGGATTTGGCAAATAACTCAGAAGACATTATGGAGGGATTGGAAGCTCTTAAGCCCTATGTGAGCATGGGAGGCAAGAGGTGTTGTCAGAGAGAGAGTATGGTATTACGAATGTCTAATTTTCACCAGGTGTACGTTTACATTGTGAATGTGTAAATTATACTCATGTTGATGACCGCATGTGC
Source organism: Mellivora capensis (assembly GCA_004024625.1). Lineage (NCBI taxonomy): Eukaryota > Metazoa > Chordata > Mammalia > Carnivora > Mustelidae > Mellivora > Mellivora capensis. Next base: position 247,791 of record PISX010000655.1, read on the forward strand.
GTCTGCATTTCCTTTGCTCCACGATTTGCAGAAGACACCATTGACAGGTGGATAGTTTGTCAGAAGGGCAATTGTTTAAAGGAGAAACTTCTTTGAGTGTAAATAATATATTCTCCAGAGCTTATATTTGAAAAGCACAAGTCAGAAAGATCACAGAGGGAGGAATCACCGTACCGATCAGAGGCACACATAATTTCTTCAGCAGAGGGTGCTAAAATGTAACTTTGGCGCAGGGAAGCTTGCTTAGCAAAAGTTTGTTTAGTTGAGTAATACACTTGCCTGTTCTAACTCTCAAGGATAGCAAATATATCTGAAAAGTGCTAGTCTTATAGAATATGGGCATAAGAGGTCTTAAGAACCAAAGTCTAAAAGTTTTCTCAATATCAAATGCAAGGTTAATTTCCTCCATGTTGTCTTGTCGCTTCATAACAATTTTTAATGTTCTACGGAAAAAAAACCTTATTATAGGGTGCCATATTATATATGTTATGTAACATATAACACAATATGTATTATATGTGTGTCATACCTTATACAAGTCACCAGAAGATTGGACAGTGAGCCTTTTTGGAAAGCTTGGCAAAATTCTCTTCAGTCCCTCAAATTCATAGAGGGTGTTTTATCACACTTGTCAACCCAAAAACTTTTTGAAGGTTATCCTGCAAGTTACCTGGAGGCTCATTTGCTTAATCCTCAGAAGCCTTTAAGAAACCCTATGTATCAGTCAAACAAGGCTGGGTAATGCTGCCATAATGATCCCAGGGTCAGAGACTTAGCACAGGTTTATTGCTAGCTCATGTTTGCGTCCATTTTATTGTTGTCCTGGTGCTCCACACAGTGTTGTCATTATAAGGGGAATCTGGTTGACAGAGTAGCCATGACCTTGAAAGTCACCAGCCACTGTAGCAGAAGGAAAGAAAACCTTGGGCGGTCATGCATTGGCTCTCAAAGCTTGTCTGGAGGTGGCATCCGTTATCTTTGTTCCCATTTTCTTTTTTGAAAGATTTTATTTATTTATGTGACCAAGAGAGCGCACACACACAACCAGGGAAGTGGCAAGCAGAGGAGAGGGAGAAGCAGCTCCCTGCTGAGCAGGGAGCCCCCCCGGGGTGCTGGATTCCAGGATCCTGGGATCATGACCTGAGCCGAAGGCAGATGCTTAACCTACCGAGCCACCCAGGTGCCCCACTTGCTCACATTTTCTTAACTAAAGCAAATCACATGCCGCATCATCTAATGTAGAGTTTCGGAAGTAGGATACGTGCATAGGGGAGGAAAACCAGAAATATTGGATAGATAGCCTTAGTCACTACTACATGCTACAAATGTTGTAATAATAAAAGTCACTGGAAATAATTTAGCAACAATGACTTTGAAGTTCTTTGATCTTCCAAGTACGGGATGGTAGGCAGTGTTGTTAACTTTACTCATTAATTGTAGGAACTGCTAGCATGGATAATTAAACTACTTTGCTTTTGGCTTTTAAATTCATTGCCCCATATGCTTTGGAGGGCAGGAGTGGATCGTAGATTTACTTCTCTACTTAGGGTTTGCTTTGATTAATATTAAAATCTATTTGTCTTTTCTGAGAACACAGTCGCCACTGTAGCTGGGAGGGGATGGGAAGGGGGAACAACCAGGCTGGGGAAAAAGGGTCCAGCAGTTAGAGGCTAACCTTTTGCAGCTGATGGTGACAAAATAGAACAGAAAACTTGCTGCTCAGCTATCCCTTCTAAAGCCAGAGAAACAGGTTTCTCTAATAAAGATGTAAAATGAAGTAGTCCTTTCAAGAGCTGGAAAAAGGAGTTCTGTTTCCTAATGTAACAGACCTAAAGGAATCTCTGCCAGATCTGCCAGGAAGCAGAGGGTTTGACTGCCTCCCGCAGTGACAGCCGTTGCTGCTCACCAGGAACAATCCAGGGTTGTAATCAGGTTGTAATCAGAGAGGCACAAAGCTAGTTATCCAGGGTACCCAGGCTCTCCTGCCAAGGTGGAGTTGGCAAGTTGCCTGACCTCAGCAAAAGCTGAAGGATGCTTTAGGTCAGAAGCAAGCTGATAAGAGAAACTGCAACCCAGGCCACGAGGATCATGGCCACTCCTAATCCTAACACAATCCTGGGCTTTTTAAAATGGACCAGCAGGGACGCCTGGGTGGCTCAGTTAGTTAAGAGTCTGCCTTCTTTTTTTGTTTTTTTTTTTTTAATTTATTTTTCAATTTTCTTTTCAGTGCTCCAGAATTCATTGTTTATGCACCACACCCGGTGCTCCATGCCATACGTGTCCTCCTTAATACCCACCATCAGGCTCACCCAACCACCCACCCCCTCCGCCCCTCCAAAACCGTCAGATTGTTTCTCAGAGTCATAGTCTCTCATGGTTCATCTCCCCCTCCAATTTCCCCCAACTCCCTTCTCTTCTCCATCTCCCCATGTCGTGTTATTCCTTATGCTCCACAAATAAGCAAAATCATATGATAATTGACTCTCTCTGCTTGACTTATTTCACTTCTGCTCAGGTCCTGGGGTTCTGGGGTCCTGGAAAGGAGCCCTGCAGTCAGGCTCCCTGCTGAGCTGGGAGTCTGCTTCTCCCTCTCCCTTTGCCCCGCCCCCTGATCCTGCGCATGCTCGCTTTCTCTTTCACAAGCGCACTCTCTCGCACAAATAAACAAAATCTTTAAAAAAAAGGTGGGGGGGTGAGCAAAGAGTTGATTAGCAGTTGACATGGATGATGGAAAGGGGGTGGAAGCCCGTGAGGGGCTATCTCCCACCCACCTATGGTACAAGGTGCTGAGTTGCCGGGAAAGCTGCAAGCTGTTTTATTCATTTCCCCAAAATCAACTGGGGGAAACAAAGGCTCCAAGAAAACGTCGTTAAAATGCAGTATTATACTTTAATATTCATCATTTTTTCTCTCCAGCCACCTAAACTTTGTTGGCTAATATCCTACTACTCATTCAGGGACACTGAAGCTCCTATGTTCTCCAAAAGCTTTTTCTAATCTCCCAAATTAGAATTCTTTTCCCCTCTCTGTTCTGCATCACTTCTCACCGGTAGCTCCAGGGTAGCCCGCACCGTGGCCCACTTTTCACCGCAGTGACACTACTTGTGTCCATCTCCTTCGCCCCCACCTCCGGATTCTGAGAGTCTGCAAGGCAGTGATCTAAGAGGGTTTACCCACCGATTCTGCCCAGCTCCTACCCAGTTCCATGAACACAGAAGGTACTCAATACAGGCCTGCTGGTTTAGATAGACCACATAGACCTTTTACAATGGGATTCCATTTCTGTCTTTAACCTAAGAAATATTTTGAACATCCATGAAAGTGCCACGATCAGAATTAGAATTATGTGTTATTGGGCTTCAGCTGTTTATTAACTATGCATTCCCAGGCAAATTATTTCATTGCTTGATCCCTCAGGGTTCTGTTTACAACATGGGGATGTGATGTTGGTACCTAACTTGTTGGTTAGTGTTAAGGATTAAATGAGATAATATATGCAAAACACTTGCCACGTGCCTGGTTCATAACAAGGCCTCAAAAGGCAGCATTAGGATCATATGCAGTACCACAAGCGCTTGTGGCCCTAAGCACAGAAGCCATGATAGTCAAAAAGTACACTGTTGCGGGGAATGCAAGCTGATGCAGCCACTCTGAGAAACAGTATGGAGGGTCCTCAAAAAGCTGGAAGTAGAGCTACCCTATGACCCAGCAATTGCACTAATGGGTATTTACCCCAAAGATACAAATGTAGTGATCCAAAGGGGCATGTGCACCCCCCAAATGTTTATAGCAGCGATGTCCACAATAGCCAAACTATGGAAAGAACCTAGATGTCCATTGACTGAAGAATGGATAAAGAAGATGTGGTATGATTATATAGAGGAATATTAATTACACAGCCATCAAAAATGAAATCTTGCCATTTGCAATGACATGGAGGGAACTAGAGGGTATTATGCTAGGTGAAATAAGTCAATCAGAGAAAGGAAATTATCATATGATCTCTCTGATATGAAGAATTTGAGAAACAAGGCAGAAGATCATAGGGGAAGGAAGGAAAAAATGAAACAAGAGGAACTCAGGGAGACAAACCATGAGAGACTCTTAAGCATAGGAAACAAACTGAGAGTTGCTGGAGGGGGAGGGGGTAGGGAAATGGGGTGGTTTGGGTGATGGACGTGGGGAGGGTATGCGTTGTGGTGAGTACTAGGTGTTGTATAAGACTGATGAATCACACACCTGAACACCTGAAACAAATATTACCCTGGGTGTGGAGTCTGCTTCAGATTCTCTCTCCCTCCCCTCTGACCCTCCCCTTGATGCACCCTCTCTCAAAAAAAAAAAAAAAAGGCTAGGATGGGATTAGGGGAAGTCAGTGAGGGTTCAAATAAAATGTAATCGGTATTGGTTGATAATTATTGAAAGTGGGAACTGATAATTATTGAAAGTGGGAACAGGGATGCCTGGGTGGCTCAGTTGGTTAAGCGGCTGCCTTCTGCTCAGGTCATGATCCCAGCGTCCTGGGATCGAGTCCCACGGGCTCCTTGCTCGGCGGGGAGCCTGCTTCTCCCTCTGCCTGTGCCTGCCACTCTGTCTGCCTGTGCT